>VZZY01021477.1:101041-271353 GCA_013400335.1 Eurystomus gularis | reverse complement strand
TGCAAAGGGGTGCAGAGGCCCATCCACATACACATCCCCCGCAAAAGGGTGCAGAGGTTCTTTACCCCCCTCCACCGCAAAGGCGGGTGCAGGTTCTTCACGCGTCCAACCCTGCGAAGGGGTGCTTCACCCCGACGCAAAGGGGTGTAGAGGTGCCTCATAGCCCCCCCCCATGCAAAGAGGTGCAGAGGTCCATCCACATACACATCCCCCACAAAAGGGGGACCCTTTCATTACCCCCCCCCCACCAGCAAAGGGGTGCAGAGGTGCTTCACACCTCATCCCCGCTCCCCCTGCCGCACGGGCAGGGCTGCATGGACCGGAGGAGATGTGCCCGTGTGTAGCTGTGCGCCTGTGGACACATGGGTTCAGCCCAAAGGTGTCCATGTGGGCCAGCCCTCCGCTCTGAGGTGGCTCTGCCAGCACCTCGGCTTGGGCTAGGCCATCACAGGGGACATCTCCACCAAGGTGCCTATAAAAAATAACTGCAATGTTTGAAATGAACTCGGGGTGAACCAGAGCGAGGGAATGGCCAGGAGTTGTCTTCCTCGGAGATGGGAGATGGAAATGCAGCGTTTCCCAGGAGCTGGTTGACACCCCTCCTCCCCCCACAATGACCATATTAATTATGTGCAGCTTTGAGGAGAAAGTCAGGATCCAAGTACCACGGGAAGAGCAGAATCCAAAAAATGAGTCATTCCTGCTAAAAATTGTGGTGCCTCGGTCTTTCAGCAGACCCTCGCAGGTTCTCTCTCCTCTCCTGCTTCCTCTCCCCCTTCTGCAGTGAACGCTTGGGGAACTGCAAGGAGATCTGGAGCCTGAATCTTGATTTGCGCAGGCCCCGTTCCACTTCAACACTAATTGAATGCGGGTTACAGAGCAGGGCGTTTACTGCTGCAACTAGGATGACACACACAGCACGAGATTCATTTGGGAAAACAAGAAAAGTACAGTCCCCGTCTGATTTCTGCTCAGATTTGTGATGATGCCACCCTGGCAGCTCCAGCGCCTGGGCAAGCAGGAGCAGGAGCCCAGAGTCCCTTGACCACTGGAGGGAGCCCATATTGTGCCAGAAGGCAACAGAAATACTACGTGGAAGACAAAAAAAAAATAAAATAAAATACGAAATATCAGATCATTGTAGTGAGAACAAAGTGTCTTCTCCAGGTCAGACCATGATCTATATATATGAAAAATGTTATAAAAATCAGATTTAAATGTCCCGTTGTACTTCATCAGCACAAAGAAAGGAAGAAATTATTAAGAGCAAGGCTTTTTTCCCCTCACACATTTTCAACGTCAGTCTGGCACCTTTCACCAGGAGTGAATTCATAGACCACGATGGTGACAGACCTGGGCTGGAGTGAAAAAGCTCTTGTGCTCCTTGGCCTGTGCAATCCCAAGAGCAGCGCCGGTGCCGCTGCTGCTGTCGGCTCAGCTCCTTGGTTGCTCTTCTTACTTAAATGTAGGTCAGCACCTATAGACTCCTTCCCACAAAGTCCGCCCCAGAGCAGCAGGAGGTTGCCACACTGCTGCTTTCGAAAGAGATTTTGCTCCTCTGATAAGCCAACAACGCCAAAGAAGCAGAACAGATAACATCATGTGCCCTTTTCGCCTGCGCCTGGGACAAGCATCCTCGTACTCATCATGTACCTACAAGATGCTGCCCTGGACCAAAAACTCTGCTTGGCAATTGCACAGAGGAATGTTCCTGGTCAAATGTGGCCCTAAATTATGGGTTGTGAATGTGCAAATATTTGTCATTCAACACACACTTTTAACACACAAATATTTCCAAGAATGGCTGGCTCTGCAGAGCGATGCCAAGTTGCTGGAGAGCCTGACACATCAAAATGGAATAAAACTGAAAGTGATTTGTGTACTAATATGTTTTCTTGGCCCTGGCAAAATTACCATGAAGAGCATGATGTAAGCACAGCGCACAGACACAGAGAGCCCCTTGTGTTTGCTAGCCGTGCTCTAAAGTACTCTCTGTAAGGGGAAAAAATGCATCCTGGTAAACCATTCCTTCCTTACCTGAGCTCTTACCATTAACTACGGGGCTTTATCCCATGAAAATTTGATACTTTCCCCCCTGCTTTAGTCTCCCTCCAGGGTTTTACCCTCCCTGCTCCTTTGGCTGTGCTCCCCGGGAGCTCACTGAGATCCTGGGTACAATTGCACGCCCAGTGCCATGGGCTGAGGCTTTGCAGTGGCTGGTGGCTGCTGGCACCACGAAGGGTTCATCTGTCCCCTCATAGCCCCCTTGGCCTGAGCTGAGCCACCCTCGCAGGGCTCTGGGAGGCTTCTCTGTTTTCTAGAGCTGCTCTGGCACAGGAGCCACCACTTCAAGAATCCGCTGCTGCCTTTGAACTCTCTCCTTCCCCCCAGCGCTCAGGTAGTCTTTTTCTGTCACACATGAGTAAGAACAGATGTGATCTGGTGTGAAGGGAAGGAAAAGGGACGTACCACACCAGCAGTTCATTGCTCGCAGAGGAGGAGGAATTCCTGCGCTTGCACCGCTGCCTCATAAACCTCAAATTTCTCAATACGCCCATGTCTCAGGGAAAGGGCTGTGACCAAAATGTCCACAGGATGCTGGACATGTTGAACGGATGGACGTCAGTGTGAGGAACCACACAGATACGGTGTTATCTTTGCTGAGAGACAAAGCTAAGCTAAGATAAGCTAAGCAGAAGTCTTCATGCAAACTATTCCTCCACTGTAGACTTTACACCTCTTGCATATTTTTCTATGATCCAGCTGAGTACAAAAGTGGGTCAAAACAGTCACCGAGCACTTCTCACCAAGCAATAACGAGCACCCACAAAATTAATCTCAAAGCCTGACACCAGCACTAGCCCTACATTGATGGCAAATGCAACCTCATACCGTAAAGAGAGTCTGGTGACTGATGCCGAGCAAGATTTCCTAGAGCTCACAAAAGGTGAATCTACACCTCAAAAGTCCTCCCTGGTCAGAGCTGGTGCTCAGAGGCAAGGTTTTATATACGGCCACAGTGGGAGGGCAGGATCCAGGGCACAACAAGCTCTTCTCCAGGTTTCCACAGGGGTTATGGATGTTTGAGATGCTTGCATGGAATCCATTCCCCCTGAAGGATGCAAACACATCCCTCCTGGCCACCCTACCAACAAATTGCATCTCTAGGGTGAACGCTTAGATGAACTTACAGATCATCCTTTTAATGGAGAAACTCACTTTAATAACTGCTTTTTCTTTCCCCACAATTTCATGCCAAAAGAATCACTGTTCTGTGCCCACTTGGTGGGACTGTGCCCTAATGTGGGACAAACAGTGCTGGGGCAGCTGTATCCAGCTGTGAAATGTCCTCTCCATGGCACTGGCCCGAAGCAGAAAGGACTCCTGAAAACCTGGTACCCCAAGTTCCTCCTGATCTCTGGCACAGACGTTTGACATCAGCAAACCCAGTGCAGCGAGCATCGTCACGGGAGTCTGAAAGCCCATCTATTAGTGCTAAGTTGGATGAGCGGGTTCCCCTTTTTTGTATATAACCAAATACTTCAAACACTTGCCCAGAAAACGTAACATCTGGATTCAATTCCCTCCCCAACCTGAGAGTCTCTAACCTGCGTTTCCCACGAGAGAGATGTAGCATGATGCTAAACAGCAATCTGGTAAGGAGGAAAAACAAGGTATTTTTTATTCTTGCTCTCCAAGCAGAGCTATTGTATAAACAAGAACACAAGTGTCCTGAGGCCAAAAAGCAAGCAAGAAGCACATGACTCTCTACCCTACTTGCCACAGCACAGAGCAGCTGCGATAACACGTTCTGCTTATTACCAAGAGCTGTTTAACATTAAATTCATCATCTGACCCAAACAGAGCAGGCAGAGCCCAGGACTTGACCCTATAGCTTACCCCATAGCTTAGTCTGAGGAGAGGAAGCAGCATTTTAGAGGTTGTAACTTGCGGACGCAGCACCCCGAGTTAAGTCTAGAGGCTGGAAAAATGTGCAGAGATGCATCATGCTCCTGATAGTAAAAGTGTTTCTAAGAATAGGTTTCTCTTGCTCTGTTTTTCAGATTCACAGACATCACTTATTGGTACAAGGGGGTTGGGATGAGCAGAGGCATGATGCAGACTATTCTAGTAGCAGAAAGAGTGCTCCTGATCCAGGCATGGCTGCAGATGTTACGGAAACCCCACCACCGAGTGTGCAAAACCCCAGTGAAATACTGAAGTTGTTACGTCTGGCACTGGCAGGCGGCCGGGGGGACAGCAAGCCAAGTGTCTAATAAAAATTCCTGCTGCAGAAAGGGGAAAAAAAAAGGATTATCCAACCTTTCAGTGAACTGGGAGGAAGGTGCCAGTGGTTCTTTGCTGAAAAGGCCTTTCAGAAAAAGATTTTTCAGGGTCTCCTTCAAATTGTTGATTTTTATCTTCATCCCACACGCAGCCTTGTGCAAGTACGGAAACCACTGGAGTGGTTTTCCTGACATGCTCAAAACTCAAAATGCTCTTGGTTTTCCTAACTATTTGCAAGTCTCTTACCCTGATGGAAGTAAAGCAGAATCGGAGGCAGTCCAGAAAAAGGTTAATTTGCTGTGTATAGCAGTCTGACCTTTTTTGACATGGATAGCTCAAACAGCTGCACCAGAACGAAACAGGAATACCTTCAAGCAGCCCACGAGCTATCAAAACAGTGGTTAAAGGACTTGTAAATACTTAAGAAAAAAAAGAAACCCAAGTCCTCGGGCTAGGCACTTACTCCTTACTGCCTCTGCAACTCCAGTGACAGCCCAGCACCTTTTCCTGAGGACAAACAATAGCCTTTGGTGGGGTTCTGCAGCAAGGCTCTATGAGATACATCTGGCATCAAATGCTGGCTATGAAACAAGCCAACACACATGAATTCAGTCTCCTACGCTTCTGATAGAGGACTTTGCTATACCACGTGCGCAAGGAAGTGCAGGTATCACCCTCACACCAAGGTCAGACTAGATGATCCTTGAGGTCCCTTCCAACCTGGCATTCTGTGATTCTATGATTCACCTCCTGTTCCTGGGAGCTCTTCAAGGCAAAGGATGGAAGAATGGCAAATGCTTATGGCTGCAGCTCATTTCTAAGCAATTGCCGGGCCATCTACCTTCAATGTCCGTGGTAAAAATGAGTTATCATAGCTCAAGAACCTGGATGAGACAAAAATAAGATGCCTTAGCAGTTTTCATGAGACCATGTGATGGATCCAATGATAAAAGAGTTTTTCCCAATGTCCTGGCTAATTATCATGGGAATAATTTGACCTCTCTAAAATATCCCCATATTTTCAGAGGGCCATAACATCCACTTTTTTCTTTCTGTGATTAAGCTGGGTGTAGAGGCTGCTGCCTTCCCTCCCGTTGGTGGCAGAGAATGTTTTGAAGAGTGTTGATACCAATGTAATGTACATTTGATGCCTACCTTGGGATGTGTGGGTGAAGAGGCTCTGATGTGATGACTATTATTCTACACAGATTTGCCGGTATCAACGCTTCAGGTTGGATTGTACCTAGGGCAGCTTCTGTATTCCTGACAGAGCTGATATGATTTATCCCTGGGGTGAGGAGGTGGGACAGAAAGAATTGCTTGTGACAGATACTAGTCATGTTGCTTAATGAAGTTTTGCAAGGTGTTCAGAGACAGCAGGATGGGGTCAAATCAGGGAAGGTCATGGCGCTGGAAGTTGCAGTCTTGAGTCAAGACCTGGCTTCTCCTCAGAGCCTGTCACTCTGCTCCCTACCCAGCTGGTGCAGTTGCTCGGATTGGAAAGAATTTATTGACACCCACCCACCATCCCTAAAGTTTTATGGCAATATAGATCCATTAGAAATCCATTTTACAGAGATATTAAAATAATGAAGGTGAGAATTAAGAGAGCAGCACACTCCTTGGAAAACCCACTGATCATAATATACTGCTTTAAAGAAAGTTATCATGCAGTCCCCTTAAAGAAAGTTATCAATTAGTCACTGTATCAGACATAGGAGAATTGTTCCCTGAAGAGGATTTTGGGAGCAAAGCCATTGACTAAGTGATGAATTTATCATTAGAGGCTGCATGGCTCCATGGATTAAGATGACACGGCACAGAGGACTTTGAGAGCAGACCAGGAGCTTGGTGACTCCAGAGAGGCCCGGGAAGGCTCTTTGTGGGCGTTGTTGCAAGGTGAGATGCCCACGCTGCTCCCAGGCAGGGTGATGGCATAGTCAGAGAGAGACATGACACCAGTGGGGTAGACCAGAGCTCCCACGTGTCCAGCAAACTTGGGATGCCAGGCAGCCAGGCCCACAGCTGCCTGTACCTGCCCACAAAGAGCCATGGTGTTGGCTTGGGCATGCTACCTCATGCTTTCCTTCCCCCACATCTTTCCAGACCACCATAACTCACTGTGTAAGAGGAAGGCACTGCAGATTTTCAGAGCTGATGTAAAACATGCATTAGTCAGCGTGTGCATAGGGGACACTTGTCCATCCCTGCAGCTGAGCTCTGAAACGCCCTGGGGCGAACCAGGGGACAACAAAAGCTGAAGTCAAAGTACAAGAATCTGGCATCCACTGAAGCCAGTGGAAAAACTTTAAAACTACGTTTTTAAACCCTGCAAGTGCTCTTGCTTTCTGCTCTGTTCAGCAGTCCCTTGGCTCTCCGGCACATGTGGTACATGGATTGATGTGCTGGTAGACCCCCTCCACCCCAGCTACAATATTGATTCCAAATTTGCTACAAGGATTATTTGTTTTCCATGTGTTTTCTCATCATTTCTCCTCCTGTCACTGGGAGAATACAGTTATTTCCCTACAGGAACCTGCTGTGTCCATGCTGGTCCTCATGGTGGAGGGACCAAGTGATCTGGATGTTCCTCTACAGCCATCCACTCCACACCACGCTGGAGGATGCTGCATTCTTGAGGATGCCTGTCCTCCTTGCCTCCTGCAGCTCAGCTGTGCAGATCAGATAACTGAACATGGGCAGAGGAAGGAGCCAGTGAGAAGTGGCTTTTCTTGATGGACAAACATCACCTGCTAACGTGACATCTAGACCTGATGAGTACACATGAGCCAGTTCCCATCCCGGCAGTCTCGGGGAGGCAGCGCATAAGAAAGAGGGTCGTAGTATGAGAAGCTTGGGAATGTTTACTAAACATGGGGGAAACGACAGTGTTTCTGTGAAACTGAAACAAACATCCAAAATACGTTGTTTTGATCCAAACCTACATTTCTCAATGCAAAAAACATCTTGTGAGCAAAAAGCTGCCCTCCTTTATTGCTGCGTGGCAGTCGCCCGCTGCCCACACCTTGCTCAGCTCAGCCGAGAAGCTCAGCAAAGCCCTGACAAATTGCTAAGCTCTCCTGAGATAAATAATCACAAACAAAAATATTTGTGTTTACTGTGGGGATTTGTCTGTGCATAATTATGCGTTAGTCATTACGAAGACTACAGGAGAGTTTTACACATGTAAATATGTTCAGTTAATTAGACAGGACTGCTTTTGGTTTGTTTCTTCTCTGCAGTCTGATCCTGAAGTCATCAAACACTCCTGGATCATGAGTCGGGTTGAACGAGATACGTGAGGAAAACAGTTCTTGCCTTCCTCGTAATGCAACTCTGGCTATCGATATATATTCCTTTAAAATACTTCGTGTAGCTTTTCTGTTAAAGCCTCAAGGTGCTTCACGCACAATGCAATGCAACACAACCTTCGCACTGTTCTCACGTACGTGTCGTCAAGGGGAGTCAGATGTATTTCTCAGGTAATACAATATAAGACATTATTTTCTTCTGAAACATTTTTAAGTGCGGCAGCTTTGAGTAATCTTCTAGCATCTTCTCCTATGTATGACAGAGTCTATTAATGTCATTTGCATGAGAAGTACACAATAAATCATTCATGCGCAGTTTAGTACAGGTTAAGTGTAACAGCCCAACAGTGATTTTCTGTAAGAAAAGCAGAGCAACTCGTCAACTGGTGTAAATCAGCATTGCCCCATCAAAGCTACTGAGTCACACAAACTAATCGCTTGGCCCAGGGGAAAGCTTTAGGCAAAAAAGCAGCAGGGGGAGAGCAAGATTCCTGCCTCACTTGAAGGACTTCCTTCCAAGAGCTTCTCTCCAAAGAGCATCCACATGCTGCGGGACCGACACAGCCTGGCTGGTCCCAGGTCAGCACTGTTCCACTGCAGCCCCTTGGCTCTGCTGCGGGCAGGCTCCCGGAGGGTGAGGAGCATTTTTTGGGAGTCACCCCAGAGGCAAGGGCCAGGGAGCTCTGCAGAGAACCTTTAGCTTGCCCTGGCTGAGAGAATGGGAGAAAGGTGAAATCTCCCAGGAAACTGCAGCTGCCATTTAGGCAAAAGCCTAAATGGGAAATGGGATTTTAAGATGGTCTGGTGTCCAACCATTTATTGATCTCTGTTTCACCCATCGGTTATCCTCCATGTTTGGCCCACTGGCCTCATACGCAAACAGGAGGAGGCTGATACCTGCTCCTGGGGCCTCACAGCAAATCCGTCTGGCAAGAGATGCCAGCGGGAAGCAGAGACCGGCAAATCCCTCTGACAGGAGATGCCAGCGGGGAGTGGGACCGCCCTGCTGCGCCCAGCCTGGTCCCTTATCTCGGGAAGGGAGAGGAAATTCCTTTGCGGTGATGTGGAATTTGTCACTGGCTCTGGAAAGGGGCCTGTGTGGGCATCAGACAAGCGAAGGGGTCCCTGGAGGGGGTGGTTAAGGCTTTGCACTGGAAAAAATCCCATGTTGTCCTTCGCCAGCACTGATCACTTATTGTCTGTCTGCGGGCGTAGGCACCGAGCGCTTCAGCTTTGCTAAGGCAGGAGGTGAATACAAGTGCAGCTTTGCTGAAAGATGAAGATCTTTCTCCTCCCCCCCTTCTTTTTCCTTTTTTTCCTCTCTTTTTTTTTTCAGTCTGGTTCTTGTTCTCACTGCAGCAGCGTGTGGGACAGAGGCTCATTGTTCCTGCTGCTCAGGAAACCCGCTGCAGGACTGATCTTATTAGAGCTCGGGCCATGGCCGGGCCAGCCGGGGTGGGACATCTGCGGGGGCTCAGCGCGGGGTGCGAGGAGGAGTCAGCCCATGTTCCCCACCACCCTGGGTCACTTCGGACACTCTCCATCACTCGCCCAGGGCCTGGTTTTTGGCAGTTTCAGGGCTTTGCTTGTGCTCAGTGCCTTTGAGCCAATGCTTATAAATATCTCAAGGGCAGGTGCCGAGAGGATTGGGCCAGACTCTTTTCAGTGGTGCCCTGCGACAGGACAAGGGACAAGGGACACAAATTGGAAGTTCCACCTAAACATAAGGAAAAACTTCTTTGCTGTGCAGGTAGCAGAGCCTGGCCCAGGCTGCCCAGAGAGGTTGTGGAGTCTCCTTCTCTGGAGAGATTCCAAACTCGCCTGGACATGATCCTGGGCAATCTGCTCTGGGTGTTGGATGAGATGATCTCCAGACGTCCCTTCCAACCCCCACCATGCTGGGATTTTGGGATTCTGTAAATTGAGTGCCAGGTAGCTCAAGTTGAACAGCAAAAATCAATGTGAAAATGTAGATTGCTGCATCCAGGACTTCTGCTTTAGGGGTGGGGAGATGCTCAACCAGAAGTGGCAATACTGTGATTGGCAAGGAATAAGTATAAACAACTTGGTTGTTTTTAACCTGATTTGCCAAAGAAATCGAACTCTGGCAGTCATTGCTGCCTATTTCTTCTTGCTGTCCCCGACTTATTTTGGAAAACAAGATTTATTGTGCTTGACAGAGAATTCAGGAAGGTGACCCTGCCTTTACAGCTCAGGATATCATCGGGATCAGGAATATTTTAGTCACTGTAATTTTGCTATTAAACGTGGCTTGATTTCCATCAGGCGGCAAGGGCAGGCAACACAGTGTACTGATTTTGGGGTACTTATGCTCTTCTAGGATGCTACATCTCTAATCTTTCTAAAAGACCCTGCTCAATCGTGGGCTGTCTCTTACAGACTCATTTTTAATGCCACGGCTGAAATCTGTCCGAGTTGCTCAACACTGTTCTCAGTAGAGATGAATCTTCTAAATGCTCAGGTCGCAGAAGGAGGTTGCACATTCCCAGGCTTTTTATTTGTTACTTATAAAGAACATCATTTTGAATGCACTGGCTAAATAAGAATTAATTGTGTTAAAAATTCAGGTTAACGAATGCTGTAAGAAGTTGTCTTAAGGGAAATAAAAGGGGGAAAAAATAATTCGCAGGCGCTAATGATTAGAGCAAAACCCTGATGTTAGGAGGACTTCGTCTCAGTGGAAGCAAGTTACTCATCTTTTCCAGAAGATACATGCATGCGTTGCAAACTGTTTATTTTGTACTCTCTGAAGTGGTTAATCTACATGCGGAGCAATGAAAAGGTGGCTTATTAGGCTAATTGCTAATAAAAAAAAAAAAAGAAAAAAACCCCAGAATTACTATGAGCAAATATTTAAAACCAGATGCAGAAGGCTGTGAAAACAAACACAGTTTCGTTTTTCCATGAAGTTTTCCCACCAGAAATCACACAGTTCAAAGAGACGTCCAGTTAATACGGTACCTCCAGGCTCCCGGCACTGGAGATGTTCATTAGCCGCTTCGTAATTCTGTGATGCAGAACTGGATTAATGGAAAGGTGACTGGGAAGCCACTGAGGGACCTGCTAATGATACTGCTTCGTCCTCAGAGAAGTCCTCTCTAGCCTTGCCCACGTGCAGCAAAACACACACCATCAGGATACAATGCCACATTATCACAAGAAAACACTTTGGAGAGGGGAAGAAGATGTCATCGCAGAGTGGTGCTGGGAACTGGCGAAACCCAAGATGGAAAAATAATTGCATGCATGTTTTTTAATACAACAGGATTCCCCCAAGCTCATTAAAGCAGATGGAAGTTTTAAAACCTGTATTACTTTTAAAATTAATTTACAGCTGTGGGGCTTGGTGGCCCAGAGAACATTAAAATGATAAATCCGGAAAGGTGATGTGAACAGAAAGGAGGATTACTTTGGTCACAACATGGCCTCTAGAAGGTAGGAAGGGGAGATGGTGCCGTTCTGCTGGCTGCCTGGCGGTTGCCTCTGCTCTGCTGTTTCTGGGCTTAACCCAGATTTTAAAATATTGTAACAAATTATTAAATATCCTCCCAAATGACGTGCGATCCAGAAATGGTCCTGGTGCCTCTCCGCTTCATTACATGGCAGGAAAGGTGGTGTGACCCAACAGCCTCTCGCTGGACCACAGGAAAGCCCTTGCAGGAGCTGGACCTCTCCACCAGCTCACGGGGCTGGCTCAGCTCCACCATCGAGGGGCTGAGCAGCTCCACTGCCGTGCTCCCCCTCTCCAGCACCCTGCAGCGAGCCGGATAGACTCAGAAATGCCCTAATTTCCCCTGCTCAGCAGCAGCCTCCGAAGACAAGCCATTCCTGTCTGAAACCACGGCAGCGTGGCAGTGTGCCCGGGGGCCAGGATGGGGAGGGAAGGCACTTGCATGGCTCCCGGCATGCCGGGTCAGTGCCAGGCAGGGAATCCTTCACCCTGCACAACCATCATCCTTGACTGAGGCATCCCCGGCCGCGGGAAGGGCCGTGGACAATGGTGGGACAAAGTGAGGCAGCTCCACCGAGCCCCACAAGGGATGGACCATCTTTTCATCCGCTGTGTGTACGATGCCAAGCACTGAGTAACGGGGTGTGTTAGGTACCGCAGAACAAAGGCTGGAGGCAGGTTGTATTCAGCTCATACCAGCTACCTCTGTTTGCTGGGAAGAAAGGAGCCCTTTGTTTGGAAACAGCAGCTACTCCCACAAAACCACGCACGGGGCCTCTGCGTGTGCAAAAACCCGTGTTCCCTACAAAAGCCCTTTTGCACAACATGGTACCTGTTCCCCTGGCAGTAACCTAATGGGTGAGCGCAACGCGAGCTGGCAGGGCGCGGGAACCGCTTCCCAGCCCTCCACAGGTTCCAGTGTGTGGCCAGGGATAAAATCACCACCCAGGAACGTGCCACTTTGCACGGCCCTGCAGAGCCCACCTGTGTGTGCAAAACAAACCCGGTGCGGCCGGGGGTCGATGCCTGCCTCCATTGCAGCTACCGAAACATGGGCCAGGCTGGAGCCAGCTCATGGTATCACATCTGTCGGTACCTCCAGTGCCAGGCTGGGGCTGGCCCTGGGAAGATGCAGCCGGTGATGAGGCTGGGCTTCCACGCATCCCCAGCGCCGGTGGCATCACAACATCCCCGCATCCCCAGTGCTGCTGTACCAGAAATTTCCTACAGAAAGGCGGCTTGTTCTCCCTGCAGAGTATTACAGGGGTCCCTGGGCTGTGCCAGCCGCTGCCCAGACATGCCGTGGGACCCGTGGGTATAACGAACCCGGTTATTAACGGGGCGAGGGACAGCCCTCGCCTCGGACACCCCTCCCCGTGGGCCAGCCTCTGCTGCTGCGCTTATGATAACATGCTTCTCCTTTCCCTCTCTTACCCAACAAATTAACTTTAACAGTAAATTAACTTTATTCTTTTGCTGGTTAGCCTGTCAAATGCGAGCAAGGCCCATTTTTCCACTGGCCCATTAAGGGAGGCCCCGTGCCTGGCCAGCAGCGCGCAGGGACTCACAGGGTTTCAGGCTGCCTATTGAAGGGACCGGAGCCCAAACAAAGCCCCCATTCACTCCAGGGCTCAGCTAGTTTTTCTCTGAGCCCTCACTGCTTTATTTTTATTCTTTCCCAAACATTGTTGGCTAATTTCATTGACAAAATTCATAACTTGGGGTTGGAGAGCTCACTCCTATTCAACAAGGAGCGCTGGGGGGTTTTGTTTTTCTTTTCCATGCTGCCCATCTTGCCTCCACATCCTCCTGAAGCCTGTTTCCAGCCTGCGCTGGGCCGAGGGATGGAGCTGAGGGACACAGCCTGCACACGGCGTTTAGGTGGTCCTCAGCTTTTGGATGGGGAAGAAAAAGCACCGTGACAGGACTGCAATCATGCACTACAGAACTGAGTGACCCCTTGCAGTACAGAGTAAACGTTTAAAAACAAAAGCCAATTTAGCTTTAATATCTGCAATGCTCTGCATCCAGTCCAGTTAATTACAGCTATTTAAAAACATCTGCATTTCATAAAGAACTAACTTTCCTTCCCCCTCCGGCTGCCCCTCCTGAGACATCTCTCTCCAGGCTGGGTTACACAGTCGTTATAATCCCCAAGTACCTGACCTCACCGGCGATGGCGGTGCATTCTGATTTCAGAAACAAGAGAAATGATATTACTCAAGATGGGTCTGAGCCAAAATCCCAGCCCCAAACACCAGTGTATTTTTTTGGCAAAGTTCAGTGCGGCAGCCGGGGCCCCTGTCTAAATGTTACAGATGCAGAACGGAGGAGTCATTTTGTGCTTTGGTAAAAAAGCAGGATGTTTCCCCTGCCTGCTGACCCGGAGGGGTTTTCGTACATGCCACGGCATGACTGCAAGCCACAACAGTGTCGCCGCACGATCAGCAAAGAGGTCTCACAAGAACGTGCTGGAGGTCAGAAACAGCCTTAGCGAGAGCCAGCTTCTGCCCCCAAAACCAGCTCTGCCCTTCTGCTCTCCCAGGGCATCGCTGGGAGACCTGCAGCCCCCCTGCCACCTCTGAGCCACAGCCACTTCATCCCGTCCAGCCCAGTGCACACAAGGGACCAGGTACCAGAATTTGGCTGACTGTATTTTGTAAAGGGATATGGGCTAGACCAGAAGCAACCTCCAGTGGTGGGAGCAGGCAGGTGTTACCCTGAGCATCTGCCTGCACTGCCTGCACCTGCCCAGGCAAACACCCCAGAAAGTCCAGGGGAGGCTTAGGAAAATATTATTCCCTAAAACGGTTGTCAAGGTCCAGCCCAGGCTGCCCAGGCCAGTGGTGGAGACCCCATCCCTGGAAGGGTTTCAAAGCCATGGAGATGTGTTGCTGAGGGACATGGTTTAGTGGTGACCTGGCAGTGCTGGGTTAATGGTTGGACTCTGTGATCTTAAAGGTCTTTTCCAACCAAAATGATTCTATGATCATCCACAGGTTGATCCTGGGGAAGGCACTAATGCCAGTGCAAGATGTTGTGGGCTTTGTACCCTTCCAGCTGGAAGGAGGCAAGAACCTGCAACGAGCTTATAGATGTCATATATACGTACAAACATACACACATAATATATACACATCATTTGATTTATGGCCACTAAAGTGCACTCAGCTGGTACCTAACACAAAGTCCTTAATGGTGTTTTATGCAGCAAATCCCTTTTCTCCTCCTTTCCAGGGCAGAGGCTGTTCCCATGGTGGGGGCACGGCTGCAGCATCAGCCCTGCTGACCTGCAAGGCCACCCCCCACAAGCCGCTGCCTCTTTGCTTTGCTAAGCTCTTGAGGCCAGGTCTCTTTTCTTGTTCATTTGTTGGCTTGTTTCCCTGCAGAGAGGCAGCGGTTAGAGGAGAAAGAGTGTGTTTTTCGGTCCACAGAGCAAGCAATTTACTTTTTGAGGTTGCTTGCCAAAACTACATTCCTGCTTCAGCTTCCAGGGCGAGCAGAGGGGAGGCTGAGCTCACAGACGAGAGTCGTGGGCTGATTTTGCTCAACCAGTTGTGCTCTCTTTGCCTTATGCGAGAGCTGAGGTCACTCAAGGGTTAAGACATCCTCTGCACCTTCACATATGAACAACAAGCAGGGAACGAAAAAACCACAAGATTTCCTTTGCAGTCAGCAATACCCAATAAATTCACAGCAAGAGCAAGCCTTTAAAAACAGAGAAAGAAAAAAAAAAATCCTCCCAAACCAAACATTTTATACTATCCTGGTCTAATTGGGGAATAAACTTAACAACCAATTTTAAGGATGAAGCGAAGGAAAGGGATAAAAGCAAGTCAAGCCAAGCGCTGCACCCCGCCGTGATCACAAGCAGCAGGCTGGGTTTGCATCTCTGGAGGAACCAGTAGCTCTGTTTGTGGGCTCCAAGTCAGCGTGGATGCGGCAGGAGTCAGGCCCTTAGCTCTCCTACACAGCTGGCGGGGACTGGGTGTCTGCCACCACGAGAAACCTCCGAAGCCAGGAAAATGATGAGCAGCCTGTACTGGGAACCACCATGTGCTGAGAAGGGGCGGAGGATGGTGGGTGCTGGGATGAGCTCCATCTCCGTTATCTGGGATGCAGCTCTGCTCAGCTTTGTGGGATGATTGCTCGGTGATAACTGCATACACTGATCCTCGGCCCCAAAGTAGCCGTAAAAGTGCTCTGGATGGGCATCGGATGATTTTACATGTATAAAAGGATGCTCTGGTAAAGCAGAGACATTATAAGTGCCACTGCCTTGCGCCTGTGGGGAGCCAGGCTGGGGTGGGGAGCCTGGCTGGGAATGTAGGGCCTGACCCCCTCTTCCTTCTCTCTGCACTTTGGCTGCCTGCTTGGCTGCCTCTGCTTGCCTGCTGGCTTGAGGCCATCTCCCTGGATGTGCACAGCCAGTGACGCAGGAGTGCCCCTCGCCGGAGCCACTTAGCATGGCCAAAAAGGCTGGAAGCAGGACTACTGCACACCCGGCTTTCCCTCAGCATCCTCGCTTCTCTGAGCATCACAAACGCTCTCCCGGCCAAAGCAGACGGGGCAACGCCTAGTGCCCGTAAGAGAGATGGTGTGATCAAGGTGGTGCTCCTGGCATGTCTCGAACTCGCTGGGGCTGGACAGGTCACCTGAGGTGCTCCCCGGGGCTGTGTGGGTGCCCTGCTCTGTTTCCCAGGTCCCGCAGGTTCAGTGCCACTCGAGCAGTCCCTGGGGAGAAGTGGCACAGCCCCAGGGACCTTGCTGACAGCCAACCACCCCTTGCAACTCTCCCTCAACTTTGCAAACCTCCCAAAGGCTGGCTGCTATTCCCCAAATGGGAATGGTTCCTTAGGGAGAGATGAGAAGTCAGTGTTTGCTTATCTTTAAAGAGCAGATTACAAAACTAAACAAAAAAAAGTACTTCTGAGACCTGCTTCTGCTTTCCTCGCTTTCACTTCCACCAACCACCCTTCCCACCTCCGCTGCCGCCGGAGCAGCTCGGCCACAGCCCTGAGCATTGCTCCCCTCTCGAGGCGCTGGCCACCATCTTGTTTTCAGGTGTTATATCACATCAAGGACAATTACACATACATTGGATGATGCTCCTAGATGTGTTTTTCATGTACATGATAGCTCTGGGTCCTGCAGGGAGGTGATGCAAAGCCCCGAGGATGGGACGAACAGGGTCCCAGCACTGTGGTCCAGCCTTTTCAAGAGCTTGTGGCCCCTTTCACCAGCAGTGCTGGAGATTAGTCTTAAATTAAGTCTCTCTGATATTTTTTTTTCCTCTCTCCTCATTGCCCTTCCCTTCTCCCATCATAATCCTTCCATGCCACGTGTGTGGTTTGGTGTCAGGACCCCATGGCACTGACCCTCACCCCCTGCCCGGGATGCAGAGGCACCCATGGGACACGCTGGCTCTTGTCCAACCAGAAGCATCCCAGAAAAGCCTGTTGGTGCAGAGGGAAAGCCACAGTGCTGCTTGCTACCTCTCCAGAAACCCAAATGCCATCCCTCCCCTGGGCCTTAAATCACCGTCAGGCTCACGCTCGCCATTTAACACAGCTTTCCTGTACCCAGCTGGGTGTTTCCTGCTCTGTTCCCGCAGCGACACGGGGACAGGCAGGCTTGGCAGGCTGGTGTGTCCTCAGCACAAATACATCCTTCAGCGGGAAGGAAAAGGAAATGTCTTTCTACATGCGGAGAAGATATATGAAGAAAAAAAAAAAAGCAAGCTTATTATATACCAGAATACCTTCCTCCCTCACCAAAGGTCAAACTTAGATCCAATTTCAGTCAGGAGGGAGACGTCTGTCAGACAAGCACTAATCACTATTTAGTATTCATATTCACCTATTAGAAGCTCCATGCTGTAAACATGTCTATGAATTAACAAGGCATCTGGCCTCTCTTATACAATATGAGCAGCTTGGATCATGAAGTGTCTGCAGAAAATAAAAAGTGCCTTCCATCTGTCTCTCCCAAATATCACTGCTATCACCAAAGCAAACAGACCGGCTCTTCCAAAGCGCCGCGCGTCCCCCTCCCCCAGAACGTGTTAGTCAAACAAAAACAAGCATTTCAGGGAGAGCGCTTGACAGATCTGAAACGACTCCGAGGAGCAAGGCGCAAATTAAGAATGGGGGAAAAATTAGCTGAAAAAAAAATGGGGGGAAAAAAAGCTTCCTAATGACAAAGTCTCTTCGTAGCGCTCCGAGTAATTATTCATCGCGCTGGCACAGCCGACACCGTCAGCAGGTCAGCGCTGCCTGGCAGGAGATGCACGGGCACGCCGGGACCCGCGCCAGGGCAGAGCCACCCGCAGGAAACGCTGTCCCCCAGCGCTTGCACCTCTGCAGCTCGCGGTGGAGAAGGTGGCTGCGGGATGATGGTGACCCTTGGAAGGGCCAAAGACTGGCCTCAGTCCTGCAGCATGACAGAGGCAAAACCCAGCTAGCCCTGAGCCATCAAAACCACCCTGGGCGAAGGCCACGCGCCAGACTACTAAGGGACAACTCAGCTTCAGTGAGGCCACCATAGCAGACTGCAAGCCCCATCTCAGGTCCACGGGCTGTTTTTTCCCTCTAAATTAGAGCCCTTCAGTTCATGACACCACTCCCTGGTTGTCTACAAGGAACACACAAGAGCTAAAGGTGGATAATTTGTGCTTATTCCTGGTCCACCGTGAGAAGAGGTGATTCCAGAGGAGCTGTGTCAGTGCAGGACATCAAAGGGTGCTGCTGCCATCAACTAGAAATTGCAGCTGCCCTGGATGGCTGTGGGAGGGAAGAGCTGATGCAGCCTCCGTGATGGTCTCTGCTGGGTTAACGAGCATGGTGGGACCAGCCAGAGGCTGGTGGGACAATGAGACCAGAGTCAGAGTTGGGGCAGGAGACCTCCCATCCCCACAATACCCAGCTGCTCCCCTTACCTCCATGTTCCCCCCATTCCACTGCCTTTCCTCCCCTGGTTTCCCATCCCACTCCAGATTTCAGCTCTGATGCTTCCTGGGGAAACCTGGCTGCTGGCAAATGGGGCAGCTTTCTGCTTGCTTAACTCTCGCCAAGGTCTAGGTGGGTATCAGAGCAAAGGTAGGACCTGGGGCAGGGACAACATCATTTCTGGTGGCAGCTGCTCACCCAAGAGGCTCCTAGGTCCCCACTTGCGCCCTGGCTAAAGCCAGTGGCCTTAAACCAGCTCGGGCTCCTCTGTCTCAAGGGAAGGGATGGTCTGCTCTAAACCTTGGCTTTGTTTTCAGAAGATAAATTTAAACCAAAGGGAAGGAAGAATGAGGTTCATAAATCAGGCAGGCCTGAAAATGAGGCATGAAAAATGAATGAATAGATCGCATGTATGAGTGCAGCTGCCTCGACCTGTTCTGCTGACAGAGCCCACCCGCAGCTGGCAGCCCAAAGCCAGACCCTCCCTGTGGCACCAAGCTCACCTCCATGGCTGGAGACAGACCTGTTGGCTCTCTGGTCATTTTAGCCTCTTACCCACTTTGTATCCACACAGAAAACACCCCACTTGGCTTTAAACTTGAGCTGCTGGGGATATGATGGGCTAGATGGGCTCCAACTCATGTGCTCAGCAATGCTGGGCTCTGCCTCGCTCCTCTTCCCATTCCAGGTTTAAACAATTCTTTTAAACAAAAGGCCAGCTCTTTGGATTGCCTGAGATGTTAAAGCATAAAAATGGGGGAACAGAGATAAGTCATGGCTTTCTAGAAGTGGTTCTCATGTTCCCAACACACATGGATGACAGAAAGAAGAAAACCAGGTGGTTTCCAGACCTCCCAGCTGTAGATATTTAAGGTGTTGGCTATTTCAGCTTAGCCCCTCTCAGCTTCTTGGCCAACTAGCTGCACCTGTCACAGTGATGAAGAAAAGTCTCCTCCTCCAAATCATCCTCTGGGAGAGCATCTCACTGGGAATGGGGCTGAAGCAGCCTGGCTTGGTGATGCACTAAGGCCACCCCAACATCAGGAGGTGGATCTGCACCTCTGCCATAAGGCTTTGGTGCCTCAGGTCCACAATGTGCAGACCTCGTTTGGATCAACGAGAAGCCCTCACAAGTTGGCAGCCTCCAGAATGAGGTCTAAGTGCATTGGTCCACAAATATCTGCACTCTGCAAAGTAAAAAGGCCCCGAGCAAACCAACCCAACATGGCTGCAGTTGCTGTGCTGGGACCTGAAAATGCACATTCTGAAAATATCCACCTGTGTCATTTGACACACAAATATTTCAAAGAAATACTTCAACCCATGGCTTAGGAAGAAATGGTGGGAGCCAGTGGCTCAGAGACAATCCAGAGCAGCTGGTATTGAGCTGGAGAAGGGGAGAAAGTGGGAGAAGGAAGAATAACGGTGGGGAAGTCTGGTTTTAGCTTTCTGTAAGATGATCTGGGGACCTGGCGTCTGGAGAAAGGTCTTGCTGAACATTACCATCCAGGACATCACCAAGGTCCTTCATTATATCCTTCCACTGCAGAAAAGCTTCTGAAAGATGTTTTCCTTACCATAAGGATTTACCTACCTCTGCTATACCATGTAAACCACTTGCACTGCTGCAAAACCCTGACACAGAAGATTCCCAGCTGCCGAAGCTGCACTGCCAGCTCCAGGGCCACAACGTGACCTACATGGTCCTACAGGACCCAGGAACAGGAGTGGCTGCCGGTGGCTTTCCGGGATGGCAGCAAGCCCCAGGGCTGCCCTCCAGCCACGCTGCTGCCTGACCCCAGTCCCAGGCCACCAAAATCAATAGGGAATTTGTCACCGGCTCAGTGGGGACAGGATCGGGCTCTGCATGCACAAGGAAACCCTTCGAGCATGAAAGCTAATTTAAAAGGAGCTCATCTCCTTGTGTTCAGAGGCATGGAGCAAGGAAAAAGCATGACAGATTTTGGCATATTTTAACTGAATTATTGTCCACTGGGGATTGGGCTAAGACCACAAACATTATTTCACTTTCTAGCGAGGCTGCAGTGGTGAACATGGGTTTCAAAGGAGAAAAGCTGGGTGGTTCTTGTTTCTAATCTTGAGTCATTCCTCCTTCGGAGGTTAAGCGTGAATACCACAGTACACAGACGCTGAAACAAAGGCTCCCATCCCTTAGTGAGGCAGAAGGGTTGGCAGGTAAATGCAGCAAAGCTTAAACCACGTATATCAAAATGCAACAGAATTTTGCACCAGGCTCTGTTAAAAATATTCTGTTTAATTGATTTTTTAAAAAAATCTATTATGCCGCTCTAGGCACAGCTATTGATCTGCAGTGCTGGAGAAGTAATGAAGAAGCCTTCAAATCAATAAGGCCAAAGTATATCTCAAACTGTATCTGCTCCACCAGCACAACAGGGATGTGGCCGGTGAAATTCCCTAGACGGGGCCGGGAGTATGAACAAACCTGTTCTGATGACTGCGGAGATTTATTTCTATTGGCATAAACATAACTAATGAAACCTCGACGACTCTTCACTTCCATGAAAGCTGATAATATATCGCGGTGCTCACAATGAAATGAGCAAGAACACATTTGCAAAGGAAGAAAAAAAGCCAACTCCCTCGACCGTGAGCTGTATTTTCTTCTTGGTGCCCTTGATTCTCCTCCACCCCCTTCCCCCAGCCAGGATAATATTTCTTCTCGGAGCTCTCGTACGGGTTTTAACACGGCTTTTGTAAGTCTCCAAGGCTGGAGTTTTAGGTTTTCTTTTATCCCTCGCTGTCAGGATGGAGTAGGTAGGCAGCTAAAATCACAAGCTGATAAAATTGTTTGGGGCTAACAGCCTTATCTTATCTTGTTCGTATTATTCATATTACCTTAGATAAGCCACCTGGGGCCCCACACAAGCAAGATTCAAGGAAGTGACCTCATTAAAGTTCAGACGCCTATTTACTGTAATAAGAACAGCTGGACTAACACAGCCACACTTTGAACTTGGCTGGCACTTTCCATCTGAGGCTTTGACTTGATCCCTTTCACACTTCACAGCACGGAGGAGCAGAGGAGCCAGAGTTAATCAGCAGCGCGACTTCTCCTGCAAAAGGCCCGGGATTACAGAAGGGGTTTTGCCCGATGTCACTGGACATCGAGAGGTTTTGCAAGCGTGGCTGCAGGGTGAGCACCCAGCCCAACCCCCGGGCATGGTCTGCACCCCCCAGAGCCTGCGAGGCTTTTGCCAAAGATCCCACATTGATGGAGTAAGAGCTGCTCAAAATGCAACGGTATTTCCTAACGAAAGCTGATGTTGGGAGAGATCCGTCAGTTCTGTTGTCCTACACCAAACAGCCAAAGCAGCAGATTGAGCGCAGGGGAAGGTTTGTCTCTGCGCAAGGACTTGCTTCTGCCTGGCTCGGGCGCAGAGGTTGGCAGGAATAAGCTTCAGGCAGGTTTAAATCGGCATCGCCAGGTCGAGGAGATGGAGCTGCCATGATTCCGCGGGACTCGGAGGGACACGCGCTGGTGCCAGCGAAGGCTGCGACACTCGCTGAGCACTTCAGTCAGTTTCAACCAGCAAATTAATCTAATTTTATTCTTCTTTTTTTTTTGGAAAAAAACCTGAACCTCCGAAGTTTAAAAATATGGTAATGCAATTAGCAGCTTTGGCAGGCTAATGAAGCCACTTTAAACCCTTGCAAAAATACCATTAAAAGAGAATGCTTAAGAGCCTCTTCAAACTTTCCAAAATGAGAAGTACGTTCGTATTCAGAAGATGCCAATCTAGTCTCCTTTCTCCAAGGTTCAAGATTAATTAGGGACTTGTTTAGTGCATGAATGAGGAAACAAATGAACTCTTGGATGGCAGAGCACTGGAACCAATTTTTTAATCATTTTTTTTCTTTACAATTACATTCCTATCAAGAAAGTCTTCATTAGACTTTCTGTCACGGGGCCACATCATGTCAGGTAACCATTACAAGTGCTTGGCTTTCACCCAAAGATTGAACAATATGAATTTTCTCTGAAATAAATACACGCGATATATATTTAATGCAGTATTTTCTCATTAAAATGCTATTGCATTTTCATAATAAATACATATAACTCTTTCTCCAAGACTCCCTCAAAAACAAATGATTTAGAAAAGACCAACAATATCTTCCCCTTTCCAACACCAGCCTGGGTATTTAAAGATTACCTTTGAGAAATATATTAATGCCTGATATAAGAAGTACCATACAATAGAATGAGATTACTAAGGTAAGCAATAATAGATAGGAGGAGAATGAATATGTTCAAGGCTAATTGTTAAAAGAATGGGTTTTGCATGCTTAGTGAAGGAGAAAGGAAAGTGCTCTGTTTTGTTTGAGGAGTTACAATGTGCCCTGAAGGTTGAAGGGACTGGTTTGGCTACTCCCACCCAGAATGAGATGCAAATTCTGATCAAAACTGTACCAAAATTCAGGCGTTTTCTGCTCCAGCCGTACTTCTGCTCGCAGGGAGGATCAGCTGAGAGAACTTGCCCTCCAGCACTCCCTTACCCACACACTATGTTTGTTTTGATATCGAGAAGTTCTCCAGGAAAAAATAAAGCCTTAAAATAGAATAATTTGCAAAAAGTTTTAAAAAAAGGCCTTGTGCACTGTCATACTGGGGTAATTGCTGTAGTCATGCTAAGAAAGGGAAACAAAACTCAAACAAGGTTGTGTTGCAAGGCGAAGACACATACACCACGGCGAGAGCAAATGCCAAAGACGGTGTTTCAGCACTGCTGGTTATAAGCTTTTTCTTATTAAAAAGTTTAGTTGCAGTTGGGCGAGCTGCATCCAAAATGCACACCACGGTGTCAGGAGCTCCCCGGGGAGGAGAGGTCCGTTTGCTCAAAGGGCTTTTCATGGGGATGCTGCATGCCCAGAGAAGCCTCGCTCATTTTTTTTTTTTCTACAAGTGATGAAGAGCACAAAGATTCAACCCATAACCCAAAGCTCACGACACAGGCTGGGTGAGAAATGGGTAACACGTAACAATGACTGGCAGATCTACTTACTCTTCTCCATTAGTACCCATTTATCATTACCCAGACCTCTGCCAGGGTGAGCAGATCATGTTTTCCTAAGTGGAAAGGCAAGGGTATAATTTTCATAGCTGATTTGCTCATTTCTACCTCTCTTATGTCCTTTGAGCAATTGCAGATCGGATCTACGCTTCCCAGGACACCCTTCTATAGGCATTTATAAATGAAGTAGCTCATCACCTCTTGACCACTCTCCCTAACCTCGTTTCTATCGGACAGCGTAATAAAGTCCATGCAATAGATACTCCTGATGGCAGGGGCAGGCTGCAGCCCTGATTTCACTCATTACTGCCTTAGCACGAGCAAAATGTTAAGATGTATGGAGGGGAGAGG
Organism: Eurystomus gularis; assembly: GCA_013400335.1. Lineage (NCBI taxonomy): Eukaryota > Metazoa > Chordata > Aves > Coraciiformes > Coraciidae > Eurystomus > Eurystomus gularis. Next base: position 247,931 of record VZZY01021477.1, on the reverse strand, counting down.
ATTTTTCTCAAAGACCATAAGCACTTGCAGTATCTTTTCATAGTAACCACGGACAAGCACAGAAATCTAGATTTTTTTTTCTCCTTACTGAGTTCACAGCATATCTCTAAGAAACCAGCAGCAGATGAGTCAGCACAGCTCAGCTTCTCCACTGAGAAGGTGCCCTTTTGCAAGTGCCCTACCACCACCAAACCCCCAGCTCAGCCCCTTTGCACAAGCTGCAGGGAAATGCCGAGCTGGCTGGACACCAAAAGTCTTCATTTCAAGCTCTCTCCTTAGATTATCTCTGGAGATCCACATCCCAATGGCTCTAAAGTCACTCATTTGTTGGACTTCAACCAATTCCTGAGGGCTGGATTGCCTCCACAGGAAAAGCTGGCAGGTTGCAGCCTCTGCCCAGGAAATCCCAGGCATCAGTATCTGTTCTTTTCCAGAAGTGACTAGTAAAGGCTGTAAGAGGTAATCTGCTATCTGCCACCCTTAGACAATGACACTAGGCTGTAGTGAAGACCGCGAATTCAGTTTTACATTTCTTAACCACTGATTACTTGATCTGTAAGTCTGTCTCTCTTAAGGCAGAGACCAGGTACTGCATTTCCACTTGTGTTTCAACCTGTCTGAAAATGTGTGTTAACACAGGCCAGAAAGGGGGAAATTCACCCCAATTTGCCAGTGTGCCCAATATCTCCTCAAAAAGGCTGCTGCAGCTTTCCACATGAGCGCTGCAAGTCTGGTACCACCAAACGATGCTGGTGCTAGAGCAGTGCCATTTAATTAGTGAGGAGAGCCAAAATTTTTAAAGAAACAGAAGAAAAGGATCTGGGATGTTGGCAGAAGAGTTATGGGATAATAAAAGGCTCTGCCAGCTGACAGCGAGTTGGGCAGAGCACTTCCACACATCTCAGCAGGCCCCACTCCAGCGCCCCCCCTGTCTTGGGTCACTTATTTGCATCAAAATGCTGAAAGACCTGATTGAAAGAAAAGAAGGGGCATGAAAATCTGCCATTCTTCTTGTCCCATTATAACCCTGGGAGCCTTGAACCAAATTCAGGGCGGCTCTGGAGATGTTTTGCTTTCCTATGAGTCCAAATTTTGCAGCTCAGATCCCTCCTTGCCATAAAATGTCTGTTTGCATGAAGTAACTGTTTACCTTGTCCCAACAATAACATTCTAAGTCAGAAAAGGATCAAAGAAAAGCTGATACTCCTAGTGAGAGTGAAACTGTTTGAGTGCAGGAGTTTGGAGATCAAGCTAACTCAAAGACCAGGCAAAGGTGATTTTTTTTGATTGTTTTTTTCAATGCAGATGCATTTCTCTTCAGCGCTTTGTGACCACTGCTTTATTTGAACTTGCCTGGATGGGCAAAGTCAGCACACACCCTGAGCATGCCTTGCTGAGAGTGGAAGGCTGCATTGTAGAAAATGAGACCCAGGGAAGAGGAGCTTTGCATTGAAGGTGTCAGGCATCAATCACCAAAGGGCATGTGCCCAGAATAACCCCAAAGGAGACATCTCCTTTTAGTGCATGTTGGCTGTTGTCGCTCTCCTGGCATCTTCCAGCGTGGCCTTTTCTTCAGCAAAACCTGGGCTGTCTGGCTTTGTCTTTAAAATGTTGGCTCCTGCCTGCTTAAGTGGAAATATTGCATATCTGCTTTATGTTTTGCTGGGTCTTGCAGCTTTTGATCACATCAGGTATTGGCAGGTTTCATGAACAGGTCCTGGAGCAATGGCCAGAGACCAGCAAATCCTGGAAGTGGAGCAGGGAAAGGGAATTTGCAAAGTGCTGTGGCTTTTACCCTTTGCAGTTCAAGAATATGGAGGAACATCTACAGCTGGACTCTAAATAACCAGGTTAACTACCCTCTGCAAACAGACAAAACCTGCTGCCCCGAACCCTGCTGCTCTCGGAGTTTTAATAGCTTTTGCAATAAAAACCAGTGAGTCCCAAAGGAGAGCTCTCCATTTATTCAGAAAGATGTTGCTAAATTCCTATACACAACACATTCCACTGCTGGAATATGTGTCCCTTCCCTAGCAGCTCTCCTTCCTGCCAGCCAGGTAAAGGCAAGGCATATAATCATCTGTGTTATTTGATTTGCAAGGTTAACTGCCCTGGATCATAAATATGCAGGGATTTATGACCATGAAGGTGCGCTACCTAAAGCTTCAAAAGTACCATGCTCACATCTCCCTTCTCTCTGACTTCTAAAAAAGGGAAAGAAGGATGTGGAGATCCAGAAATTACCATGCTGTAATGGAAGATGCTCGGATAGGCTTGGTTTAATTATACAGTTCTATCATTTCCTGAGCGTTCCCCATCCCATTAGGAAATTATGGCAGTAACTCAGCTAATAGATTCGCGCTGAGCAAACAGCCGCGGGGACTGAGGGCTCCGTAACGCGGAATCACTTGGCCGGTGGGGACCTCCAGGTCCTCTCCTGCTGCACAGAGGGGGTTTCTTGTTCAGAGGAACACATGGTCTCCCTGGCTGGAGATGCAAGGACCTATTTTACACAAGAAAAACCCATGGCTTGTGCTGGAAGAGCTCTGAAGGTCTGGGCTTTCAACGGGGAAACACCCTGAGGCTTTAGGGTCCTGAGGGGAGGTTGGAAGTGGACACAAGGAGAGTTGTTGCACAGGGCCAGGAGCTAAAGCCCATCAAAGCAAAATGTTGCTCACCAGAACAAAACAAAACAAGATTGAAAAATCAGGTTTTTGTGTATTTCTTTTCCTATGCAACAAAACTGCAGGGCTGGAGTGCAGAGGCCAAGGCCGTGTCTCCGTTCAAGTATGCAGGACAACAGCGCGGGAGCGAAGAGCGAAGGCAAGTGTTACATCAGGCACCAAATCTCTCCAAACACCACGTTTTCTGTTCAGCCTTTCAGTGTTTCGCTCTTCCTTGGCAGCGAAGCTGACCTGGTCATTTTTCCCTTTTTACTTCTCACTGCCACTTTCCATGACATTTTCATGAATTAACACAGCGGTGTGGTTTTGTGCTTTACAGATGGGAAAAAAAAAAAAAAAGCCCTCTTTCCTATTTAAATAGAGACGTGTGGCACTTGACATTTCTTGAAAACACTTTGACTCGCTTTGTAAGTCCTTTTATTATCTTTAAAGACCAGTTAAAAGCAAGTCTAGGACAGCGGGCAAAATGGAGGTAGGCAGGCAGCCTACCTGGGGGAGGCGGAGGGAATGGAGATGGGCTCCAGGCTCTACCCCAGCCAGCTACCGAGCTACTGCTGGGACACCCACCACCTCCTCCTGCCCGGAGCCGAGAGGAGGGTTTATAGGCACAGCAGCTGAAAAACGCAACAGGTCTCATTGTCCCCTATGTATTTAACATTGTCCCCTATGTATTTAACTAAAAAGGGAGCTGGGGAGAGCAGCAGCACAGTATGACCGGGAGAGCAAGGGAGGGAGCGGACGCAGTTAACCGTGCAAAGGATTTTGGTTGGTTTGCTGCCTTTCTTTGGCTGCTTTTCCCCCCAAAATCGAAGCTGTGATCCTGGACGAGCACTCGCTCGCTGCATGGCCAGGGTGATGCCCATGGAGTCCAGCACCCTCCCTTAGCAGGGACCTGCAGCCTGGTGCTGCTGAGGGATGCTGGAGGTGCTCTGCTCCCCACCACCACCTCTCCAGAACCTGCCCTGGCTGCAACAGCCCCTGGGCTTGACCCCAGTTTAATTCCTGAGCTGCATGGGTCAGCCTGGACACACTGGGGGAGCCACCACTGCTGCAACCCATCAAAACACTGTGATGTGATGAAAATGTGATGATAAACATTTGTGACTTCCCCGAACTCGACTCCAAAAAGCCACCAAACAATACATTTTGAGAAATAAGGAGTTTAAACCAGGAAATGGCTGCAGACCCCCCATGACCCCACACCACCTCCCCCAGAGGCAAAGGATGCTGCTCAGGCTAAGGAAAACTTTTCTTCAAGGGGACAAATCAACCTCCCCATAACCACCTGCATTGGCATTGCGATAAAATGTCAGCACCAGACCCAGCACCAGCTAAAATCTTTGTCAAATGCTGACCTAGTTTATGGGCAGGGTATTTGAGGCGACCCCAGCTCCTTGCGTGCCCCGTACAGTTCCGAGCACACTGCTGGCATCAACGGCGGCACAAAATGATGAAAGGACACGGATCTCAGCACAAGTTTTCCAATGGGAACCAATTAAAAATAAAAGAATCAGCGAAACTGTTCAAAGGGACGTGAAAAATCACTGGGCAATGTCCTTTTAAGCAAAGATCCCACCTTTCCCATGTGCTAGATCCTCGGGCAGCCTACCCAGCCTATTTAAGTGGGCATCAGAGAGAAACATACCATTAAAATTTAACTTGGACCAGGCTGTTAATACACCAGGGCTGCCACAATGGGGAGGCAGCGTGGCCAGGGGTGGCTGGTGACACCCATCCCTGCTGTGCTGCTCCCGCACACCTCCCTTTTCCCAAGGGATAACCCCAGCAAGCAATGCCTGGGGAAAAAAGTCTGAGCCTCAGCATCTTCTCCCTGCATGAAGTTCACAAGGCTTAATGCAAATCCAGGGCCAGTGAACAGGGTTTTTTCCACTGTGGGTTTTGTCTGTGGGTGGGTATAGCTCTGGCTGTGCTGCCTGCCCTTCCTCCAGCTCTGCCTGCTCTATGGGAGCAGAAATATTAATCAGTGCCTGTGTCTTCACCAAACCGATAGTGGTTACGTCTCTGCAGCGTTAAACATGTGCAGAGCATCTGCCATGGAGGAGTTGAGCCAAGTTAGAGGGGTGCTGAAGTTTTCCCTGATAGAACACTTTGTGCAGGGCATTGACATGGTGTGTTTGGGAAGAGGCTCTGCTGTGACCCTGCCCAGACCATGCTGTGCCTCCTGGCACGGCAGCTCCTGCTGTAGAGACTGGAGGTGTCACAAACCTGGGGGTGGAGGGTCAGCCCCATCCACAGCTTGGGAAAGATAGGGTGGGATTTACCCCAGGAAGGAGAGGCAGTTTTCTACACCTTCTGTCACACCCAGCACCCCTCTGCACTTGAAGAATGGGATGCCACATAAGGTGGAGGGGACATTGCACACCAGGGACCCCAGCACCAAACCCCAGAGATTTTAGGCTAAGGAGGAGCCAGTGCCCATCCCATCCTCTGACCTCCCACTAAATCTCCACCAAATCAGGCTCTGTCCACAGTGTCTCACTGACATTTCCTTATCACAAAGAGAACCCAGTACTGCTGCTCCTTCATGAAAAATTCGTGAGTAATGCCTTGGGTGCCCTAGATCTAGTTAAGCCTGTCCCCACCTTTCTGAGCATCGTATTTGCTTGAAGATTTACCTGAAGAACGCCATCACACAGCTTTAGCCAAGGACACAGCTCATGCCAGCACCCATCAGCTCATGTTTCTCCCAACTACAGCTTTTACCAACTGTTGCTTTGCTCAGACTGCAGCACACGTGGCTTTTGGACCCGGGGCTAAGCTGCTGTGCTGCAGCCCCAGCACAGCCTTGAAGTTATCAGTGGTGATAAACAGCTGAAGAAGAGTGAGGAAGGAAGGCTGGGGCTTTTCTAGGAGCACATTGCTGTATAGGTGGCCAGGACCAAGGCCTCACGGAAGGTGCTCTCTAAGGAGATGGCAAGTAAGCAGGGCAGATCAGCTGCTCGCAGCGCTGTGGTGTGACCCTGGCTCCTGGAGTAAGCCTCACCCCCTCCCTGTAATTAGTAACTTCTGTCATCACTAAATTCACCACAAGAACATGTTTGGGGTTTGTTGGGCTTTTTTTTTGTGGCAAGCCCCTTCTAATCCCCATCTGGCTCAGTCCAGGAGGTTGGGATTTGAGGAATGAAGTTTAAATTGCTGCAGAGCTGCATGTACCACATCAGAGCTCCTGCAGGTCTGTGCCCAACCTGCGGTGCCAACCCTTCCCGTGCTGTGCCCTGGGCAGCAGCTTCGCTTCTCAGCTGGGGCCTGAAGAGACTAAAGTAAATACCTACAGGGAAACTGCAATTATAGCTTCTCCCAGCAGCAGCAGCAGCCCTTTCCTTAGAGGCCCCGGCTGCCTGCAGCACTCTGCCTTTGGCTTTACAGAGGCTTGTAGGCATCCTCTGCCCACCCTCTGGGGAAATTTGAGCCTCAAAAGCTCCGAGAACCTGTAGCTTAGGAGCTGTGCCAGGCAAGAGCCATAAAAAAGACCAGAGTAGTCAGCGAGTAAAATCAGAGCTTGTCTCTTATGTCCTTCTAAGCCATTTGCCGTAGGCAAAGGGCTTAAGAAATTATTTTATGCGGCCACTTTGGCTAAAAAATGGCTCAGTTTTTATTTTACTTATGTATCTATTAGTATTTTTATGTGGAGCTGGAAGAGGGGCGCCCAACCTGTGGTGACCCTGGGGGCTGTGCCTGCCTTTAGGGACCATCCTTCACCCAGCAAGGTCCAGGAGGACCTTGTGGACAAGCACAACTGTGGCTCAGGACCCAGCTGCAATGGGCTGGGGCTAGGTGCAGGATCCGTGCGGGTGCCTGGTGCTGAGCGGGTGCTCACAGCCCTTGGGAACCCGACCGCAGCTCTGGGCTGCCGTGGGGGCTACCGGGGCACAAGGCTTGTGATCAAAGTTATCTGGGGAGCAACCTGATCTAGAGGAAGGTGTCCCTACCACGGCAAGGGGGTTGGAACTAAATGATCTTTAAGGTCCCTTCCAACCCAAACCATTTTATGATTCTATGATTGTCACAGAGGGAAAAATATAGTGAGGGTGAGCCCAGGAGCCACGAGGGACAGTGGAAGGTTTGCTGTCACGAAGGGACCTTATAACATCCTGTCCCACTGCAAAAATTGGTACCCAGCAGCTTTCAGGGCATGGATTTATACCTCGACCTCAGGACCCGGCTGACACTTGATGCCTGAGCCTGGCTGGGGTTCAGGACCAAGCCATGGAGATGCAGCTGCTCATGAACCCACATAAGACTCAAGAAAAGCGTAAAGAACCCTCTTGCTCCACCATAAACATCTCATGCAGTCAGGGAGGGCTGCCAAGCCCTGGGGGGTTGTAGTCTGTTGCTTAGAGGTGAACACCAAAAGTCAAAGGCTTTTGTTATAAATCTCAGTTTTTGGTTAGTTCAGTGAAGCTGACAGCTCCTGACGATTCCTGCTCTTGGTTTCTGCCTTATGGGGGGTGGATTTGTTTTGAAATTCAGAACAAAAATAACGCAACAGCTCTCAAGAAGGCAGCTGATGAAGGAGAGGTCATTTTAACGGCGCTAGAATACTTCCACCCATTTTAAACGAAATCCTTCTTGCATGTTTGTGGCTTGGGAGAGCAACAGGCGGCTGCACAGACACCTCTGTACAGCACATACGGTACAGACCGTTTCACACCCTCCCCATCTTCTGTGTAAAATCAGCTCTGACAAATCTAAAGCAAGAGAAAATCAAGACATGACTATGAAGGACAATATCAGGCCAAGCCTGTTAAATTATCTCCCCTCTTTCTGTCAAGTCTCATTTGCTACAGAGCTGTCAAGCTCCCACCTCTCATCAGCCAGCTTCCATCACCCTCCTGTTAAATTTTCAATCTCCCGGTTTCTCTCAAGCCAAACCAGAAGGATTCCCCTTAAACACCTGGAGAGTCACCCCATCTCTCCTCTCTAAATGCCTTCAATTTTCCTTGATCAGGAGATGTTCTCCCTGCTCCCCCCAAGGCCACACAATGCTGTTCCCACAGAGCTGGGGAGCTGCTTGTGCCACCCCCGGGGTGGGGAAGGGATCCCCCCCCCCATTTCTCCTGCACCTGGCTAAATGCCACCCTGGCCATGCCCACACTGCTCCCCAAGTGCTGATCGCACCAGCCAGCGGCTCTGGCTTCATCTCTGCCACCCCCTCCCAGGCTGAGGACACCGGTGCTGCTGCCTTATGCCTGCCCAGGCATTAATCAAAGGGCACACAAAGCTTTTGATTTATGGTGTGCTCCAGCCTCCAGCAGCGAACACCGGCACATACTGGGGGCTACGAGACGGCGCAGACAGCCAGTGCTGGGGAGGGCAGCGAGGGGATGCTCGTCCTGCCAGGCACCTCTTCCTCACCTTCCTCCTCTGCTGATGCTCTGGACCCTGCGCTGGTTCCCTCACTCCCCTTTCCTCCCACAGCCCAAGAACAGACCTGGGTGGCAGCTAGAGAGGAGCAAGGATGTGCGGAGCAAAGAAATGGCACAAACAAAAATAACCCAAACTGCCCTCAGGTCGCAGCGGAGAGGGGACGGCTCTTCCGCCCGTGGAACGCTACTGATGCTGTGCTCCCCGGCAGGGAAAATGAAATAAAAGCCTCGTAGGGCTCAGTTTTCAACTGACCGGAGCAGGAGCGCAAGCAAACAACATCTGCACGTCCTCTGTGCCTTCCTGCCCCTCTTCCCGTGGCTCCAGCGGGTCCCATCGGAGCTGCAAGCTCTGGGCCACACCGAATTTCCACATGCAGGGATGGGCAATTCTCAGCCAAGCAAAACCCCCGGGTGTTTCTGCACCCTGCGGCTTCAAGTCGACAAGAGCCGTAGCTTGTTCAAAATGTAAATGTGCTAGAAAACAAGTTTCAGATGGGTTTCAGAAGCAAAACCTCTGCATACAATAGCAATTGCGTTTCTTAATGTTAATTTCTTATCTTACCTCTCCAAAGTCCTTTGCAAGGTTTTATCCTGTTAGAGGAAATCCATCCTCCTGATTTTCCCAGGCTTATAGAAAAGCAAAGCAAAGTATTGATCCTAATGAGATAACACTGACAAGAAAATGGCAAGAGCTGGTCCTATCTGTTTAAAACTCATTCTATTTTTGACTGCTGGGAAAAATACATGCTTATCAATTATCCATGCAAACGGGAGATGTCCAGCATAGATATCTGCTCTGCTTTTCCTAGTAGCCTTCAAATTCCAGCTACCTCTGCCTTCTTTAGATTTTTTTTTCTCTGTGTGATTTATTCTTGAAAAAAAACCCACAACACAACAACAAAACACCTCAAACCCCAAACCGAAAATGGTCTCTGGTACCAACCAAATCCCAGAACCACCGGCGGTTCCATATTAAAAGAACATTTGGTGGCATTTTAATCTGCAAAGGTAATGTAGATATTTGTCATTTCTGATCTCTCCTTTCTGCAACTGTCCACAGATGACGAGACCCGTGAAATTGCTACTGCCAGGGAGCGAAATGAGAATTAACCTGGTGCCCACCAGCTGCCTCGGCACCCCCCTTTCCACACCAGCCTTGACCATCGCGGCTCTTGGGGCCATTCTCCCCGCACTGAGTGACGCACCGGCCCCGGGTTAGCAGGTAATAAACTCCCCCGTGTTAACAGATTGCTTTAAATCCAGCACTTTCTTTCCCATTCTCATTTGCTTTGCCTTTCATGCTGCTTTCTCATGTATAAAAGGGGAACTGGGGGGAAAAAAAAAAAGAAAGAAAAGACACATGAACACCTGAAAATCTTTTTCATATACCTGCTGCTGCTGCCACTCGGTGCTGGATGTGAATAGAAGCGGATGGGAGGGAGATGGGGAAGGATGAATAACATTTCATGCCCTGTAGTCAAACATAATTTCAGGCAGGAGATGAGCAGGGGCTGGTAAGATGGCTCATCCCGGCAGAGAGCTAATGTGCACTTCAGAGCCTGCTCTTTGAAGACTGGGGTCTAATTTCCAGCCTGCAATTATTGTACTGGAAATAATTTTGCAGAAAATGGGGTCACTTTCTGGAGGTAGGGTAGGGTTAGATAAGGCGGGGTCATAGACCCAGCAAAGGGAGGTCCCTGGGGCTCAGGTGTGACTGCGTGGGCATCCCTGGAGCTGCAATGTGCTGCTGCTGCTCTCCTGGAGAAGGGCAGGGACAGGTTCCAAGTGACTTAGGAGCGTGGGCACAGCACTGCCAGCTCTTCGTGTTCTCACCTGGAGCATCTGCCTCTGCTCAATGGCAGTGCCTGTTTAGGGTTGTCCTTGGTGTCCTACAGCCAAGACTTTCACATAGGTCTGTATTTCAATCTCAAAACCTGTAGCCTAATTTTCCAAGGCACCAAAAAGACCACATTTCTCCTTCCATCAGCAACATTGGGCAGGAGCTCTGTGCTTTGCACAATGACTACATGGGCAGTTTCTGGTTTTCAAGGACACTGCAAGGACAGAAACATTGCTATTATGTGGAGAGCTGCGCTGTTAATGTTTCAACAATGCAATACTCTTGCTTGGAGGCTTTGCCTTTGCTCTTCCTGACTTGGAGCTCTGATCCCATAAAGCAATGGTCATTACGGGCCAGATTTGCCAAAAAAATCTCAGCAGAGTGAGTGCTTTTGACAGTTAAGTAACTTCTTGTGGTATCTAACAGAGCTGATGCTCTTCTGGACAGGGGCAGATACAGGAACACCCTGCCTTTCTGCCTTGCCCGTAATAAGTCCGCAAAAAGTAGAGGAAAGCAAAATAGTTTAATGATAAATGGCATATGGTGTCCCTTAGCAGGGCTGGGGACCACACTGAGTGCCCGGCTCAGATTTAAGCCCAAATAACTGTCTCCAGATGGGATTTGCTGCAATTCTGCTCTGACCCAAACTGACCGCACTCTACAGCTCAGACTCGCAACGGTTTTAGAGCACCTAAACATGCAAACAGGCACCTGGCAAAGATTTTCAAAAGCAGCTAAGAAGATTAGATGTCCAAGGCCCATTGGGCTCTGAGAATTAGGCATGTAACCTGCTTAGGCGCTTTCGGAAATTCCTTTGGGGATTTAATTGTTTAGGTTGAAACTTTCTGCAGCAAGTGTATGCCTCTCCAGCTGTCCCAACATTGTCTGCAATCCAGCCATTTCTAGGGGAAGAAATATGTTGGTGAGAAAATTTTGGACAATTTTTCATGCTTTGGAGGAGGTTCTTGAAATTCAGAGAGCAGTGGTCAAGTCCTTGCACCAGACATGCTTTTCACTGTCCTGATGAGAAGCTGCGCAAAGCCAAGGCAGGAGGCAGGGCTGCCGCCTCTGGGCTCTTGCGACTGCCTTGGTGTAGAGTTGGGATTAGGGGAAGGAGCCAGGGAGGGAAGCACTGAGGCTGGCAGGGTGGAGGGGGGAAGAGGGAAAAGGAGGTTGGTCAGAGAAGGGAGGAAAAGGGCTGAGATGCCCAAGGGACAGTGACCAGGAGGGGACAGGAGATGCAGCAAGTGGGACAAGTTAGGATGGTGACAAGTTTGTACCAGGCTGATGGGGTTGCGAATGGGGGTCAAGAGAGCAGGGAAGTGGAACCATAGCTTATGCCTACTAAATGCTATAAACCCTCCTTGGCCTGGAAGGGAGCCCAGGGTTTCCAAGGGGAGCCAGCATTCAGGTGCCAGCAAAGCCCCCAGGCAGCCCTCTAGCACTTCTCCTCACGAGCCTGTGCCACCTCTTCATCCCAGCTTCTCACCTCTGCCACCCATGGGAGCCCTGAGGATGTGAGACATGATAGTCCAGACAATTTTAATCTATAAAGCACTGCAAAAAACCAAGAGCCTGTCCTTACAAATAAACAACCTGCAAAACAAATCAGTCTCCTCTCTGCCTCGTGCCTCCAGCAGCTGCCAGCAGGCAGGATGCATGTGCCAGGAGCTGGGGCATCAGTTCAGGTCTGGGTTGAGTCCCTGTCTCCCCTGCAGACTCGCTCTGTGCTTTGGACAAGTTGCTCGGCCCCTCTCTGCCTGTCAGAAGGATAAATACCTCTTCCCACTTGAGAGATGTGCAGCAAATTAGATACGCTCAGAGGAGTGCAGACAGTACAGCGAGTACATAAAAAGAACAATACCTCAAACGCTTTGTCAAAATCCAAAAAGGTTGCAGCCAGCACAGGAGAGGGCAATAGCAGGAGCCTGCGCGCATCTCCTGGGGGTACAGGCTGGTGTGGAGGTTGCAGCTGGTGGCTGCTGTTCATGTGCAAACCCAAGTGCCCGAGCTTTGGTAGGGATGAACCTGCTGCAGGGGCTATTCTGGCATATGTTGCCCCAGCTTAACGATAGGTTAAGTTTTAGAGTTGCCACTTTGGAGCAGTGTGGGCAGCTAGGAATTTGGCTCAACCTGGGATAACACCTTGGCTTTACCTCCCTTTTCCAGCCTGCTTCAGAAGACTGCAAACAGCAAACACAGGTGGGCTCAGTTGGGCCTTGATGATGGACAAGTGATGCTGGTCCTCCCTCAAACTGCACAATGGGAAGGTGACGCTGCCCCTCCATCAAGTGTGAATGACAGGCAGGTGATGATGTACCACCATCGAGTATGAATGATGGTCAGGTGATGCTGTACCTCCATCCAGACAACATCTTTGCAAGCGCTGCAATGTTGCTGGGGTAAGGGAGCCCACCTGGGAGCTCCCCGTGTGTGTCTCTGTTTTCCCATGGAGGGCCCTGCGGTGGGGGAACCCCACATTTCCGCCTTTTCTTTTTCCTTTCTTCTCTTTGGCATTTGAACAGGGTTCACCTGCGGCTCTTCTTGCCTTCCAGTCTGGTCTAAATGAAACCCAGCACTTTCCTCTTGCCTCTCTGCAGAGCCTGGCTTCACTGTCATCCTTCTCAGTTCTGAGAGCTGCCTGCAGTTCATTAAATATCTTAAAGGTGTTAATGACTTTAAAAAAAAGACCCAAACTGTCTGATGTTTTTCCAGCTCATTTCCTGCTGCTATCTCCCCAAATCCGGTGGGCAGTAATGACACGTCTGTGGCAGAAAATGGGATTATGATGAACAGTGTGAACACTGCTGATATGTGGACAACATTAAACATTTGCAGCTTCTTTTCTTTACCTTTCCCTTCTGCAGGTATCTGTATAAGCACATCCTCCTTGCACTGAGCTGAGCTGTGGCCTCCTGAAGGAAGCCAGCGAAGAGACAAGGCAAAGCTTTACACAAGCAGGAATTTTGCCAGGAAATCACTATTTATCTGACCAGAAGCAGCAGGTTGGATAAATCCACCTATTTCTCTCCCCCTCTAAAATGCTACCAGGATGCTCATGGCTTGTCCTTCCACAGACAGACGCTGCAAATGCACTTAATGGAGAGGAACCATCCAGGACTGCACCTTCCAGACCCACAGGGTTTTGTATTTTAATAGACAAAAGCAGGGAGTGGTGGAAGAAAAGGAAAAGTCCTGGCCCTGTTTGGCCACGGAGAAACCAAGAGATTGGGCAACTCACCCAGAGTTACCCAGCAGAAAGGGGGATTCAACCTGTATCTTCTAAATTGTTGGAATTATATTTCAAGCTGTGCAACTTTTGCTCCAAAGACACTTCAGAAAGAAAAATCATTACTTTTCAGAAGGGGAAAAACAGGCAACACCCCACCCCCATTTAGTGAGGCTGTGGTTTTGTGTATTTTGCAAACCCTTGGAGTAAGCGTCTTCCTGCTGACTATGGCACTGAGGGAAAAGGAGGATTTTTCTGGAATTGTGTTTTTCCTTATGAAATGTGTGTCTGGATGAGGGAGAAAACTATAGAAAACAGCTGGCAGTTTAGAAGAAAAATGTATTGCCTGTGCTAAGCATATGATTATCAGAGATTTGTAACTCAGCTGAATCAAACCCAGCTTCTTTCAGCACAACAAGCAGCACTTCTCCACAACGGCTCTTCCCAGGCCAAATTTCATCTTTTGGAAATAACACCCTGCAAGTCCTTCTCACATAACAATGAAATAAAGGTTTCTTTTACTGCCTTCAGTCAGGCCAGGCTGTTGCAGCTGGCCAAAGTCATCTTGCACAAATATTCCAGCTATTAAACTTTGTACAGACTCGCGAACCTGGAAAACTTCAGCTTGCCCAAGAGATGAATGTGTGGAAAAGTTACATGGAAATGCAAACACGGGGCTAGACGGGAGCCCCGTCCCTGCCTGGCCAGTCCCAGCTCTCTGCAGCCTCCTGCACTTTTTCTAGCTGCTGATTTCAACTTTCAGCACTTGAGAGAGACAGCTATAAAAATGCCCCCTATAAATCTGGTCAGCACTGAGCACGCTTGAATTGTGACATGTTTGCCTTCTAGGTACCAGTGCGACAGACAACAACAGAGAAACTGGCTAATACAGAGAGAAACAGGGGCCCTGCTCAGTGGGACCACGGTGACCTGGCTGCTCCCCAGCTCCTGCCATTTGCTCCAGGGCAAGAAAAAGGTCTTGGAAAACTGGCAGAGAGATCCCTCCTTGTGGCCAGGTCTTCCCCATGCTGCCCATCCAGGTTATTTTCCCTGCCCACCCCATATCCTTGAGTTTTGCCCGAGTTCAGAGGCATGCCAAGGCAGAAGGGGCTCAGGTCCAGGCCATCCTGGGACCAGCTGCCAGCCCTAGGCAGGAGCTGGGTGTCTGCACTGGCTGCCTGCAGCAGCTTTGCCCTTTTTTTTTGTGGCAGTTCCCAGGTTATTTCAAAGACAGTGCTCAGGGATCACGGGCAAGGGCCTAAAACTGCACCGCACCTGATGAAAACACTGACATGATTCCCAGTAAGGAGAAACCATCAGATTTCCATTGCTCCAGCAGCCAAGGTCCTTTTAAATACATTAACAACATGCTTGCACTGGGAAGGGTGCACTGTGCAACATGCCCTGAAAACAATACCCGTGCTTCCACGACGAGGACCATGGAGGGAGATAAAGGCTTGGAGAGCTCAGCTGAATCACCCAAGAGTATGAGCTCAAGAGATTGCTGCTGCTCCCCAAGACGGTACGTGCTACCCCCTCCATTGGCACGCAAGACCCTCACCCTGCAGTGAGAACCAGGCAGGTCTCAGCCCTTAACGCGTTAGTTCAGCCAAGCCATTCCTGGGAGAAAAATTAGGCAAATACTCCAAGGTTTGCCACATCAGGCAAATGACTCGCCAAAGTTAAACAAAAATAAAAGATGTTTCTCCCTGCTTGCTTCATCTTCCCCTCTCCCCCTCCCCAGCAAGCCTACCAAGATTACAGTTTTAAAAAGCACTTTCTCTTAAACGTGGGAGGAAGATTGGCTGAGCTTTCATGCGTTCACTGCTGTATTGTATTGTTGCTGCTTTTAACATGTTTCGCTCGGTTAAATAGTAACCGATGACAGCTACACTCTTAAATCCTTTGGTGTTTTTATCATGGATTTTATATATATATCTTATAAAGAACAGCACACTGCAAGGCCTCTTACCATATCAAAAACAACAAAAAAGCACCCTATTTTTGTGTAAGGTATCAAAGCAATAACGTGTGCCAGTGCAGCGGAGCCAGCCTATCAGAGGTTTATCGGGTTTTATTGGCCTTGGGCAACTCTGCACACGACGGTCTTTAGAGTGACATGGAATTTATTAAACTTTTCCACAGCCTGACAGTCTTCTCCCAGCTCGTCCCCACCCCCAAGCTCTTTTCTTTTGAAAAATGATTTCTGCCAATCTTGTGCTTTTAACTTTTTTTTTTCTCTACCTTTTTTTCTTCTTCTTCTTTCTCTCTCTTTTTTTTTTTTAATCACCGATCGCTGGAATAGGACTCCTCAAGCATCTGTTTAAAGAACCCCATTAAAGTCCCACCGCAACAGCAACAAGAAAAACACAGAGAGAGAAGCAAAGAAGCAGCCACACAGCCCATTCCTGCCTGGTTCAGCCTTATTGCACTACATTGCTCGATATGACAAGCTCTGCATACATATAACACACACCAAGGGGTTTGGTTTTTTTTTTTTGTCTTTTCCTGGATTGCCTAATTTAGGCTTTGCGTGGTGCCCTGTAATAAATTTCATCTTTCAGACAATAGCCTGTCACCTTCAGCTGCCTGCCCCTTCCATAATCCAGTGCTGTTACAAGCATCGCCTTTGCTTGCCACTTCCCATCAAGGCAGCGGCTCGTCCGGGTGATGCCAGCCCACGCTGGTGGCATTAAGGTGCTGTTGGGGTTTCCTTCAGGCTGCGGTGCCCTCCCTCTATTCCCTGTCTTCCCAAATTCCTGTCTTAGCTCAGCTGTGAAAACCTCCAGCAGCCAAAGCCTGTGGCTTTGAGTGGTGCGTGTTACGGGGGGTGCGCAGCAGGGTGCTGCTGGAGCCTCCTCTATGTCTGCATTTATTTGCAAGCTTATTTGTGCCCGTCGTGGGGTGTGCACCCGGTCAAAGGAGGGGAGAACATCCAAAATGTGGCTGCAGTTTGAAAACAGCCGCAGATGGTTTGCAGGCTCTGCTCAGTCTGTGAGTTAGTGCTCCTGCGGCTCTGCTGTGCCCAGGAGCGAGGAGCTCTGCTTCTCACCTGGGGCAGCTGCCCCACTTACCCCTCCAGCCACAAACCACAGGTGGCTTGACACCACTTTTTCTATACCAGAGTGGAACATTATGTTTTGTAACTTTTATGGTGTTTCCTGTGTGTGAGATTCCCCCTGCAGAGCACCGGTACCTCAGGGACACGGTGGCTGCCACCGGGTCTTGCTGGACCCACGGATGACCAACATTTGGCTCTGGTACATCATGCAGCAGCTTCTGGACATCTGCCCAGTGCATGCAAACACCACCTCAACACGGTCACTGGCAGGAAGGACACCTCTTGAAGATGCTGTCTACCTCCATGTACATCCTACACTCCTCAATCTCCAGCATTATCATCATCATCATCCCCTCGTTATTATCCCTTATGCCCAATAGGATAATTGCTGCACAGAAAGGGCTGGATCCTGCCCGAATCAGATGACAATCTAATTTCTCAATATTATCACAGAATCCCAGCATAGTGGGGGTTGGAACGGACCTCTGGAGATCATCTCGTTCAACCCCCCTGCTCCAGCAGGGTCACCCAGAGCAGATTGCCCAGGATCACGTCCAAGCACGTTTGGAATCTTTCCAGAGAAGGAGACCCCACAACCTCTCTGGGCAACGTGTTCCCAGGCTCATCATCATTACTATTATCATTAAAAATCATCATTTAAAATAAGTACATTCCCTAAGCAGAGAGCGTGGCACACCTCACATCTCCAGCTGCTGGGAAAGGCCCGTGGCAGGGCTGCATTTTGATGCTGCAATCTCCTCTAAGAGAGATTCTCTGACCCCTTCTCTCTTCAGAGACTTCCCCAGCACTGCCCGTGCAACAAGTCCATTTGTTGGCAGGAGAGAGCAGGGCACAAGGTGATGTTTTCCGTTCCTAGTTATGTTCTTCTGAAAGACATTGAAAAAACAGTTTGCTTGTCCAGGAGGCAAGAGGGACAGCAGGAGCCATGACCTCAGCTCAGGCTCAATGCTCGGGCACCAGGACCAGGCTGCTCCCACCACTCGCCTTTGCAGGAATTGGCTTTTAGCAGTTCCTCTGCAGCTTGCCATTGGGCCCCTAACTTGGGGAGCGCTGGGAACGCAGCTCAGCATGGCAAGTACGACAGCCCGTCAGCTCAGCGTGCTGATGATGTTCCATTGCTGATTTTCTTTACAACTGGCCCCTGGATGGGGCTTGTTGCTGACACTGAGCCCCAACAAGACTGGGGGTATGGCTGTGGGAGATGGATGCTACCTTGGGAAAACAGCAGGAATTATATCAGCATCCTTTTCCACGTGACATGCTGCTGGTTTCCAAGGGTGGATTCCGCCTCCCCCTACTCCAGACATACAGAAGTATCTACATCTGTGCTCGTCAGCACAACCGCCTTTAGGAAAATGAGCACTTCTAAAGCACAATCCATCTGACCTATTTTCTGACATGCACCTTAGGATGAGATGAATCGTGCACTAGCTCTGCCTATCAGCTATACGGGGAACCTGGATGAATAGCTCAGCTGAAGCTGTCTAAATTTGGATAGAGGAGCCCAGACCTGGATGCCATAAAACAGGAGTCTGTATCAGTTTCTACACATGAAGCAGCTGCCAAAATGGTATTTACTTCATTCATGCTCTTCCACTAGAATCCAGCTTGCCCACCTTGCAACCCTTCACTCGCCTGCTTCTCACGTGAGGTGAAGGTGATGCTTAAAGACAAAGAACCCCTTAAGGGTGGCTGGCCAAGATGAAACAGAGCTAAGGGGGGGAATAGATGATGGTGTGTGCAAGACTGGAGCCTCAGCCATAATCACCCCCTACAATGTCATCCCTGTGTACTCATAACACCAGCTATGATTTCAAGGGTAGGTGTTGCAAGTCCAGAATGTGAATCCAAAGAGCGATGCAACCCTGTAGCTGATCTGAGGCAGTTATTCCCAAATAAATGCTCCAGGTACAAAGACCACATCCCATCATCATCAAAAAGGAAATGCATAAGTGACAGTAAGTGACAACCCAAAGCCACAGAGTCTGCACAAAGCCATAAAGCAGATGATACTCCTGAGAGCTCATCTTCCTGCAGAAGAAAACATTCAACGCTAGACTGGGTAGCTACACAAGAAAAGAAAGAAATAAAGCAGCATCATTAGGATATAAGTAAGTCAAAGGAGCCAGCACATAGCCATCTAGCAGCAGCTTCAAATGAAGATCTCACATTTTTCACCAAGCTCCAAAACAAAATTGCTAAGAAAGAAAATACCCGCCTATATTTGTGCCATTTCCAGGGACTCAGGAGTTTGATGGCTTCAAGCAGAGAAACAACCCTTCCTGGCAGGAAAATGAGCGCTGTTCCCTGGCAGACCATAATGACACCTTTGCTGTGAGCATGTCACTCAGATGCTTTCCTGCCCGGGCCCGTTCCTGCCTGTACAGTGGCCTGATTTTTCTCTCAGTGTTACAACTTTTCCGTGATTAAAATAGACACTAATTAGAAGACCGCACATGTAGTACAGCAGGCTATTGTCTGAAATGCCTTTATCAAACAGAAAGGAGCTGAGGCTGCTGCTGGGTGAGATCTGTGGGTGCTTTAGGCACCCTGAGGGCCCTGAGGTGCAGAGCGCAGCCTTGCACAGCCCCACCACAGCCCCTCCAGCACTGTGGAGGCACAGCTGCAAACCTACAGAAGATGCTGTGCCTCGGCTCCTCGTGCTGTCTGACCGGACACAGCCTGACATGCAAGGCAGCTGTGTGCTCTCCAGACCAATGTTTGCTGGAGGATGGGATCTGCTCATCAAGCCAGGGGTCCACCTTTCTGTCCCTAGTGCCACATTCCTCAAGTACAGGGATAACCCCTGCAAGCCAGGACCAACTGAGGAGTGCAGAGCCTGCAAGTAGGGAGAGCCTTTGCCTGGGGAGGGACTGTTCAAGGTTTCTTCCTCTACTAAAGGGTTTCAAATGAAGCTTGTGAATGGCATGTGCAGAAGCAGCAAAATACACACTGGGTGATGCACTCTTTGCCCAAAGATGCTGCAGATGCTGAGACGTTTTAGAGGAAGATGAGATGTTTAATGAAACCTGAATACATGAAGAGGAGTTGGGTTACTCTTGATAGAACAAGAGGAAACAACCTCAGGTTGCACCAGGAGAGGTTTAGGTTGGATATTAGGGACAATTTCTTCCCCACAATGGTTGTCAAGGGCTGGCCCAGGCTGCCCAGGGCAGTGGTGGAGTCCCCATCTCTGGAGGGCTTTCAAAGCCATATAGATGTGGTGCTGAGGGACATGGTTTAGTGGTGACCTGGCAGTGCTGGGTTAACAGTTGGACTTGATGATCTTAAAGGTCTTTTCCAACCAGAACAGAATTATTTGATTCTATGGTTCTATGAATCAAGGAGAGAGGATGTAACAGCTACAGCGCAATCACCTAGCACGGACAATGAGTGGGAATGGGGCTTGATCCTAAGGAATCGGAGGATGCCCACAAGATCCTTGAGACAGTCTCAGCCCAAAACACTGACAAGATCTTCTGCCCTGGCTTTCCCCACCTCCTGCCTGCAGCCATGCTGTGTGAAGATGGGAGCTCCTTGCTCCTATTGACCTCTCTGCAATGTCCCCTTCCAGCCCCCCACCAGAAGCTGGAGTATCAGAGACTTGAACTGCCTTGATATTTAACAGATCTCTCTCTGCTATGTGTTTCCTTTATTAAATAAAGAAATAAACCAGCATCTCTTTGCCCTGGAGAAGCTTTCAATAAGATGGATAAATATATATAATTAGCCAAGGAGAGAGCAAACTCCAGTGAATACAATACACCCTGTGAGACAACCCTCCATTAAAAACCTCCTTGTTTAAACTTCAATATTTTAGCAATAGTGACAAAGAAACATAGAGAAAAGCATTTATTTTTCACTTTTTCTTTAATCCCACCAAAGGGGTTCATCATATAATTCCCTGACAATTTCTCATGCCTCGGCTATGCCATCCCCTCTCCAAAAATTCACGTTTTCTCAGATTTCCCACTTGTGTGATCTGCACTGCTTCTCCTTGACCTTCCTGTTTTACAGGGCTACCCTGAAGCATGCACAGTAGAGGACAACACACACTTGTGAGGCCATGGGGCTGCATCCCCAAGGCACAGCATCCTACCGAGAGCTGTGACACAAGGACAGTGCCATCAACACAACGGGGCACAACCTTCGCAGAAGGGACCTGGCCAGCTACCTCCACGGGCTGACAAAGTCCACGCCTCAATTTATGTGCTCCCTTTTGCTGATCTACTGGGAAAGAGCTGCCACCAAAAGCCGTGTTAAGCAGAAGGTGGGGGAAGTCCACTGCAAAAAGAGAAATCAAGGGATGAGAGTGGGAGAGACGCTTGGCTTTTTGCATTGTTTCCTTCAGAGATGAGATTCAGACTGACGGCAAACATCAGCGTGCCACGCTCCCGGGGGAATTAGACGCTGAGCTTATTCCTCCTGCCCCGGTAAACATGGCTGAGCTGCGGATGCAACCTCCAGCCTTCGTCTGCTGCAGAGGCCCCAGCTAAGGCTGTGTGATTACCAGCAGCAGCCCAGTTTTCAGGGCTGTTGTACTGAGCAGATCCAGAGTATTTCCCTAGGGAGGAGCCATTCATTCATTTCCACTGTCTGCTAATGTAAAAATGGGAATATCTGCTCGATTCTGCATGCCAGAACTTAGCCTTCGACATTTAGACCAGTGTGAAATTTAAATGAAAACGATAGCAATGTTCTCAGAGCACAGCAAGGGGATTGCTTGGTGAAAATGATGCTGCAAAGCCCTTGGTGAAAGGAGGGGGTAGGTGAAGTATTCACTTGGGCTAAACAAAACGTGCTGGTTTCTGTGGCCCACGTCATGGGCTGCATAGGATCCAAATCAGATAGAAAGAACCTGGACCCTTCTAGAGGAAAAGGAGGATGAAAACCAGGGAGTCAAAACTCCAAAAGCTCTAGATTAAAAAAATGTGTGTTTTTTGGCAGCACTACCACTTTCATAGAGATCACAGGTAATGCTCACGTCTGTGAAGTCTCAACACACCCGGCCCTCATCAACCCTTTTGTGCACAGTTGTGAATCTGCTGTACATAGAAAAAGGCAATTTCTGACATTTTAAGATCTCTATACAATCTGCAAGTGGATTATAATGACCTTAATGAAACAGGAGGCTGAAGCCAAATACTGAGATCAGCACCTCTCCCCTTTTATCTTAGGCTTTATTGAGTGAAAAGCGAACCAAACATGGCATAAAAATGCAAACCCATATTAGCTGTTTTTCTGGTTTAATTTAGTTTACATTATGAGGGATTTTCACAAAGCTGCGCTGAAAATAGTGCTATTTCCACAACGGTTTGTCATTGTTATACTATTGCCACAATTGCCTGTCATTACAATCAAATTTATATCAGGACAAGAAAATGGTTCCTCAGAAATTAAACAGCACTCCCTGGTGGGATAATTCCTTCTCCTGAACTTTCCAATAATGAAAACTGTAAGTAAATTTGCTATAATTCAGGCCACAGAAGACCCTCTGCTGTTAAACCAAATTCTAATGTTTTTACTAGGACAAAGGTACCTAAAGCTGGGTGAGTTCCTACACAGAATTACAACAACCCTGAGTAACTTAGGCTCCAAAATCAGACAGCTGAGGGACTTCTGCAAATTCCTCCAAAGCAAATACAATGAATGGCTTTTTGCAACTTTAGGCAAAGAATTACCTTTGAAACTCTGACCACACATGTCATCAGCTGTAACTGAAATCCCAGGCGTGGGATTTTTCTGGACACATAGTCCAGGACTGACGCTCAGGTGTGGATGCTGCTTGGAGGCCGCTCCTTGGCCAAGGACAGCATGGGTGCCAGGCACTCTGTGGTCACACTTGGTCAAATAATACACAGACAATGAGATGCTGAACGTTTCAGTGAGAAACATCCTTTGCAGCCTTGCTAGCAGCTTATGATCTCTGTAATTTTCCCCTACTGAAATGAATGCAATGCTTGATTCTCTAGTGGCCATTTTCCTGCAGGGATTTTGGCAGCGAACTGCACACGGGATGAACACCTAAATGGTATGTACCTTCAGAATGAGATTCACATTATGAGCTTTAAAAGTTAGATGCTTAATTTCAACCTGGACTTGAAAGCTCCATTTAAAATCAAGAGAAATAAGAATCACTCCAGGGTAATCATTTTGGTTTATCTCAGCTTGGGATGAATTGCCCTGTTCCTCCCAGTGCCTAAAAGGCAGTCTACAGTAACTAGCTCACCTGTAACAGCCAAGTTGCTAAGTCAAGGCAGATAGATGCAGACTAAGAAGTCAAAAAGGAGTATTAGCCCCAGCCTGGAGTGAGTCTACAAAGAGTGTTTTTAGTGCAGACACCTTCTAGACAAGGAGCCTGTGTGGGAATCCTTTTAGAAGCCTCTATTTTTTGCTCTCTCTCCCCCTTGGTTCAAGCCCTGACATTACTGTGGTTACCGAGATGTTGCCACCTCTCCTTTGCTCTACAGCACCGTGATATAGGTGCGCACACAAGCTTTAGAGCTTCAGAGAGCATGGCCCTGCATCCCTGCATACCTCAGTCAGTCCTGCCCTCCCTACACCTCTGCTCCCACACTGCCAGTGCGAACAGACGAGAGATCAGCCCAGCCGTGGCCCTTATTGACAGAGGCCTCCTAGGAAGAAAATTCAAAGACTACCCAGGGTTTGGCAATTTTTTTCCTCTGGAACAGAACTCCTCGCACTGAAAACAGAGCTCATCTGCCTGGGAAACAACCTGGGGGAGGCCAAACCTAGAGCAAACCAGAAACTGAGACTCTCTGCAAAACCCACCACTTCTGCTTTAGATGCTCAGCATGCATCCCTGACCTGGCTTTCTCTGACAGAAACACATAGCAACCAGCATATTTAAAACATGTTGGGTTTTTAAAGCATACCTAACCCCTCCCAAAACAAGACACTCCACTGCACACGCTTCTGCCCCAGGGGAGATAATGAAAGGATGAAAATCCCCATGTGATCGCTGCTAGTCACGTTGCTCAGCGTGCTGCAGGAAGGGGCTCTGGTGCCCCGTGATGAATGATGTCCCAGCTCCTGCACTGAGCCAACACATCAGGATTCGGTACCGTGTGTGCACATGTCTGTATGTACACACAGACCTACATGTACATCCACAGTGCAGCCTATTTACAGTGCCTCGTTGTGCCCTAGTTGAGCCACTCCGGTTTCAGGAGCTGGATCTAACCCCGCAGAGGGACCAGGGACCTGGGGAGCATCACGCTCCCTCAGCATCCCGCTGATGCCTTTGGGCTCCGCCCGCACGCCTGGGCAGGAGCCGGCCCTTATCTGGTGACGCAGAATTAGACCGACGTCATAATCCCCAGCACAGAAAAGAAGGTCACAGCCAAGCGTTTTGATTCAGACCAGTTTACACCCAGCCTTTGAACCTCCCACAGTGGCGGGGTGGGGTGGGATTGTGGCCGTGGGGCTGAGTCACACCAGCTCGTCCCCAAAAACGACCCAGGGAGAGCTGCCAGGACAAAGAGGAGATAGATAACCACAGTAACGTGCTCCACCAGCCCCATTAACCTGCTGCTTTGCATCCCTCAGCTGGGAGCATGCAGTTGCCTGCCATTGCACCAGCACCAAGGCTCCATCCCTCCTCATCCTCAGGCAGGGACCAGCCTAGTGGGTTTCACAGCCACATCACTCACCCGCCGGCATGGTAGGTACCCTGGTGCCAAGTGGCTTCACATGTGCTGGAGATGCAGCACCACAGGGTACATGTACCCCTGTCCCTCTGTGTCCTCTTCACCACTGTGAGCACCTCCTCCAGCCCCACCATGCTCTTCTGCAGCATCAGTGCACCCAAAATAACACCAGCAGCACCAGGCAGGTGCCCCTCACCCCAGTGAGGTGCAGGTGTCCTGGGGAGAGGGGATGCCTTTGTGCCCCCCCTTAATGCAGCTACAGCCCTGGGGTGCCAGAATAAAGAGGGAAATGATGTGAAACCCCACTGGGGGAGATGGGTTGAGGGGTTTGTATCCCTCATGGTCTTATCTCCTCTCATGGAGCTGCGATGCTCTGGGTACCCAGGTCCCCTTTCAGGTCTCCCTTGCTGCAGGCTAGTTGTGGCAGCTAATAGCCTGGAAAATATATGTTCTGTGGACAATGTTCAACTCGCTGCTGTTCAGTCCCATCAGGTGCTCCCTGGTTTCTGTCTCACAAGAGAGGGTGACTCCCCGCTCCTGATTTACCTTCTCTGTGCCATTTACTACCTTCTTTTTTATGTGCATGGATCATATCCCCTCATATTTATCTCATCTTCAAAATAAATGTTCCCCCTCATCCTTCAGTCTCCCCTCATCTGGAAGTCTTTCTGTGTCTCCAATAATTTTTGTTGCCTATCTCTTGACCCCTTCTATTCCTGCTGTATCTTTTTGAGACAGATTGACTAGAAATGAACACACTGTTCCAGGCAAGACCCCAGCACTGATTTATGTGCTGGCATTATAATAGTCTCAGCAATATTTTTAATCCCACTCTTCCTCAAATTTTCTTTGCTTATCTGGCAGCAGCTGTACACAGAGAGTAGAGATTTGCACATGGATGTCTCTGTTGACACTGCTGTCCCCTTCCCAAATGGTTACAGCTAGTTTAGAGCTCTCCATGCCCTCAGTGCCCCTTCCCAGCACAGCACACTTTGCATTTTCACCTCTCTGCTCACCAACACACTGCCCAGCCCTCCAGATTTGCCAGTCTTCCACCTCTTTTCTTGACTAACCCCAAGGTATCTCAGGCACTTGCAACTTTTACTATTCATCTGCTCAACATTTTTTTTTTCCAGCTCATGAACAAATATACTACATAGTACCAGGTCCTGTACACATCCCTGTTTCATCCTGCTGTTAAAACTTCAGCACAGTTTTTTCTCCTGTTGGCTCTCAGATGGTTCCTCACCCACAGCAGCAGCAGCCTGCCCTTCACAGCATTCCCATAACCTCCCCTTCAGCCCAGGTTGCAGAAAGGACCGGGATATTTCCCCACTATTGACTGACTCTCAATGCCCTGGTGAGGAACAACCTATCCTACAGCCCTCAAAGTGCAGGCTGAAGATTTTTCCTTCCTCCCCGAGAGAAAAGATTGGAGACAGAACAAAGGCAAGGGGTGGGCAAGAGGTTGGGAAACACTAACTGGAGATCCTGGACTTGGGCTTCAGCTTCCCTGGAGAAGGCCACCACAGCAACAAAGCACAGTGGTGCAAACAGCTGGGAAAGGATCACAGCATCTGAGGCTAAAGAAATCCACTCTCCAAGGACAATCCTTCAATGCAACCAGCTAACGCATCTCTGAGCTCAAGCACGGGCAGGAGACATGTGCCCACGCAACCGGGCATTATCCTGGGCAGCGAGAGGGTCCCCATTTCTGCTGGAAGAAGCACTGGGTGCAGAGCTGGCGACACGTCTCCAAACCAAAACCTCTGCATTTTTCCAATAATTGAAAATGTGTTTCCCCCCTCACCAGGCGTGTTTCTATTCAAATCAGTATCAGCCATTCTGCGAGGTATTTGCCTTCCTGCATTCATTTTCCAATAACAAAGCTGTCCTCAGCTCTTTAGAGCTAGTATTTTTATTTTATTTAGTTAATATTTTTAAACATTACTACCGCTATAACAAATGTTAACTATTTGTGCAGAGCTCTCAGTGCCTTGGCGGGGGCCTTTATATCTGCAAAATAACAGCAAATCATAATAAATAATAATAATAATAAATTATTATGGTTGATTACAAGGGAATGTGCTACATTTTTATAAGCTCTAGACCACCTACAGCTCACAAAATATAATGGGAAACATTAAGCCTTTAACTTGTTTTATACATTCCCTTCCCCCTCTTCCACTCCCCATGTTCTGTAATAGATTTACAAACAGTGTAAGGAGGGGGAAAAAAAAAAAAAGTCTTCCCTTATAAGAATAGCATCAAAATTCTCCTCAGCTTTCCAGCTGCTGAGTGTTTCTGAAGCCTTCAGTGAAATGCAATTAGTATCTTTTACCGCCTGCCTTCTGGGGATACTGACATTATTATCTTATTGCAGTTTCACCTTGACATGCAGATCACAAGGCAGCGAGCTGGATTCTGTCTCCAGACGCCTTGAATTGTGGCATTGCCCCAGCTGGCTCAGCGAGTCGAGAAAGGAGAAGGAGGAAAAAATGAGCGAAGAGCCATTTTCTCATCCTGGGGCTCGCAGCTTTGAAAAAAATGCACAAACAAATACGGGGAAATGGGAGGAGGGGGGGGAAAAGCCTGCTCCTCCTTAGCTCCTAGGAGGATGGGCATGGCAGCGGGGATTTGCCAGCTGGGGAGCGGGCACCGCTCTGTGCCAGCCTGGAGCTGCCAGCTCAGGGCTGGGCTTCGAGCAGGACCCACTCCCCCTCCTCTCCAAGCCGCAGCACATTTCAGTTCCATATGGAAGCGATCCCAGATCTCTGCATTTTGCCGCAAAAGGGAAAAGGGGAAAAGAAAAAAGGGGAAGAGAAGAAGAAAGGAGGAAAAACCCACTGTCAGAATCACTTCACACCTTCTCAGAAACGATGGCGGGGACACCAGGCACCTCTCTGTAGCTGCGCTAATAAGTCCGGCCCCATGCAATGCTGAGCCAGCCGACGGGGAACGTCTGCAGCTGCACGAGTCTGTCCTCTGAGGCTTTTTGTAATCAGCAAAACGTGACATTAAGCTTCAGGATGTGCAGCCTGAAAGAACAAGCTTTCCTATCCCTGCCAGGCAGCACCTCTCCAGCCCCCAGAGCAGTTCTGGGGAGGCCCTGCGCCTGTCTCTCCCTGTCCCAGCAGCATGGGACCTGCCTTGGAGACAATGGGATGGGTGAGGATTAAAGGCATTTTGAAGCCTATCCCCATGTACATGTTCTCCTCTTAAGCAACCCAAAACCTGAAGCCAAAGCATCCCAGTGACTTCCAGTATCCTTGAATCTGAACCAATAAACAAGCTGTATGTAAGAAGGTGTTGCTTAATCATATTTAACACTGATGTATCCATTGCCACTGTTGGGAAGCAATATTTAGCTGGAATGGACAAGATGGATGGAGAGAACCTGCTGTCTTCGCTTTCCACGGGTCTGGCCCAGGGCAGTTATGATGGCTCTTATGTTTGTCAGATGAGCCACAGCTGGAGATGTGGTTCAGGTGCAAGGCCTACGTTGGAGCTGCAGAAATTGTGTTGTTACATATGGAGTCAGCAGAAAATCCAGCCTGTTCCTTGCCTTTCTTCAGCCCATTCTCCCTTATTACTCTTAATTAATACTAATTCTCTGCGTTCAACTCTAATGGTCTCATACCCCTGAGAAACCAATATATGATAACGTTCATGTATTCAAATCTCCCTTCCCCCTAAGCAGGATGAGATAGGAAGCCTCAAAGGATTCCCACCCAGGGAGATCCCTCCAGAACCGCCTCTCTTGTCTGAGTTCTGGTCTTTTTAATTCCAGTGGGAAATGGGAGGAGATGTTTTCCTGGCATTTGGTTACTTCCAGTTCTCTTCCTGTCGAAAATCACAATACCCAGAGAGGTGGAAAAGCGGGGCTGACAAATATTCAGAACATTTCTAACCTTCCCTGGTGTCTCATGCATCGCTCTGTTCCTGGCCATCTTGCTGACCTTAGACTGGTATTACAAAACCCACCACGCAGGTTCGCCTACTCAATGCAGCAGCATGCACATCTATTTCCAAATGACACCTCTTCTTCAGGATATATAATTAAAACCACAAAACCCAAGTCATATAAATGTCCCCTGGCCCAAAATGAAACTCCCTACTCCTGCCAGAGCCCACAGTGCCTTTCTGGAGAGGACCAGAGAGGCTCCAGGCAGATTATTTGGCGTCCTAAAGCACTGTGTCAGAAAAACTACCAGGTTTGTAAGAACCCAAGTGACATCTTGGCTCCCTTGTCTTGTACCGTGATGGCTGCTGACAAATAATCACAACAGCCCAATCTGTAACACTCTTATTGTGATATTTGGGGTTGTAAAGAGGTGCCACGCAGGGAATCCAGCTGCCTCTCAAAATATTCATGAAGAAGTTTTCATTTAGAAATATTTGGAAAGAAAGGACAGTTAAAGAAACAACTACTAAATAAACCTTGTTTTCCTGATGCTAGACTGGCACGGGCAGCTTGTAAGAATTAGTGATTCCTGAGAGCAACTGGCTGATTTCCAAGGGAATAGGGAGAGGGGGCAGTGAGGAACAGCAGTAATGTACAGCTTAACCCATTTGTATTTTCTCTTTACAGCTCTCATCTGGATCACTGAATGCAAAGTATTTATTATAGTTTAATGGCAAACCCTTTTAGTGCACTGGCATGTGAAAATCCCGGTACCTTCCAAAAGCCCAGTTTTGGAGCTTGGAGGCTGCATCTTGCTTTGAAAGGGGCATGTCCCTTCCAAACCAGGGTGGGCATCTTCACCATTACACCATCACGGCGTCCGGCAGCCAGCATCCCAGCACAGACCCCGTCCCAGGGACAGCACCAGACAGATCCCCCTGAACTGTTGTGTTCTGCTCCTGTTGTGATCATCATGTGAATGAAACGCGAGTGTAAAGGGACCCAGCTGGTATTAGAGACTGTTACTTTCAAGATTCTAGGAGAGGATCAAATGAAGGAGAAAATTAAATTAAACAAGCAGCACTTAATTATGTAGGCTGCTTTTGTACTCTCCCCTTCCTCTATGTAGTAGTTTCCACCTGAAAATCTTGAAGTGCTTTAGAGCTGGTAATTAAATCTCAGAACTACTGCAGAAGAGGATGCAAGGGAAAGCGTATGCAGTTCACTTGATCCTGTCGGTTTGATTATACATTAACTTTGCATCTCTGCAGACCTCTGCTCTGCCAGGACACTCCTTGCAAGTTAACCTAAGGTCTGCACAAATGCTTGTAATAATGTTTCTGAATGAGAGAGTCTATTAAAAAGGAAGTTGCAGACTGGATGAGGAGGGAGCAGTGATGTATGGATGGTCCTTGCTGGGGCTGCGGAAGGTGTCCTGGGGTAAGCACAGTGCCACAGATCTCCCTGCTCTGGGCACCCCACTTGCACCAGCAGAAAAGTGCCGCTCCCTCAGCATTTACCCTGGTCCACGGGCACCCAACCATTGTGGTTGCAAAACCTGACATGATGATGTCAGCTTGGAAATCCATATCACCTCCCTTACTCCATTTGGGATGCTTGAAACCAGCAGCCAGGTAAGAGTGCCAAACAGAAGGGCCAAGTTCATCCCCCATCAAAGCAATTCATGTAGGACCATACTTAGAAATGCCCATGATCATATAGATACAGGACTTGGTAACTTCAAGTGCAGAAGCCCACAGCTGCTCATGCCTGAGCCTCTAACCCCTGTAGGTATGGAACTGAGCACCTCATGGGGCTAAATACCTCACACCAGGGAGGACTTCTCTATTGGAGTGGTTCTCACCCCCGTCAGCAGCCCAGGAGTGGTGATCCACCCTGCCAGGACAGCCCTTTGGGCACAACATGCACACTAGAGGCACCCAGCTGTACGTCATCACCAAATTACTTCAGAGAAGACTGGCTTGGTGGCATTCAAGAAGCCATTGAAGAGCAGCTTCAGCATAATGTGGTTTAAGATGTTATTTTCAGAGAGCAATGCAAGTGCAGGGCGATGCTCATCTGGCAATCAAAAACATGAGCAGGAGTTCTGGCAGTGGATCCCAAAGATGATAAAAATTAAATGTCCTTGAAAGCATAAGCAGAAATCTGGTTGGCACAGATGCTATTGCAACACTGAGAAAACTGTAAAGAGGGAGATCTTCTGGGAAAGTGCAGTTCCATGGCATGAGAAAGCCCAGCTCATGTTTTACAGTCTCCTCATATGAAATCATGCTGGTTACTCTTGGGTTGCTGCTCATGCAACCTCCTTTCAGGGGGTTGTCGAGAGTGAGAAGGTCTCCCCTGAGCCTCCTGTTCTCCAGGTTAAACACCCCCAGGTCTCTCAGCTGCTCCTCACCAGACTTGTGCTCTAGACCCTTCCCCAGCTTCGTTGCTCTTCTCTAGACACACTCCAGCACCTCAGTCGTGATCTGCTCACACTTGGTGTGGCCATCAGGGCAGTCCTGCCAGAACTGCAGAGACATTTCTCACAGACCCACCTTGACAACCTTGGGGATTTTATTTTATTTTTTACATTTTTTTTTCCCTGGCTTCCTGCCCTCAAACATAATTTTCCTGTTCAGGATCACACTCCACTATGAACACAGCTGAAAGGACAAATCAATCTCCTGGTTGGCTTACGGGTGGAGGAGCTCAGGCTATACCCAGAAGACAAGATCAGGAGGCAAAACCTGGTCTCCAGCAGCCCCGTGGGGCATCATGTCCATTGCATTGCCTCCCCCACGTAACCCCATGGCTGCAATGCATTTGTTCCCACACCATGCTGGGACTGGATTCCCATGGAAAGAAGTGGGAGAAGAGGCAAGTCAGCCCCACCAGTGTCAGCAAGGAAGTTCTTAAAAAACAAGAGCCCGTCAGGATTAAGCTTTGCAGCATTTGGCTTGCAACAGAGAGGAGACATAAGAATGCATCTAACACTGAGCTTTCAACCCCCAAGCAGAGACTCAGTTCAGTTCCATCTTTATCCTGCGAGCAAGGTACAAATCCTGCAGCCATGTCTGACCAGTGCAAACAGATTCACTGGGCTGGTGGATGGAGCAGGAGGGGACCTGCAGATCTGCTGGGCACACACGAGGACCCGTAACCCTGGGTTGCTGGTCTCTGCTGTCAGGGCTATCTGTGTGCTTGCCATTAATATGGCCACTCAGCAAAACACAGGGCATTTCCATGAGGTGGTCATCAGCCTCTCAGACAAGATGGAAACCAAAGCTCGGGCTCTCATCTCGAGCAAGAAAGCTGCCCACAAAATGATCACAGAGAGGGTGGATGGCCCTGGCTGTATCCTCTCAAAGGCAGTTTGTCTATTCTCTTTCCCAAGAGAAGTTTCTGACTGAAGGGTCTGGAGCTGGTTCAGGTGTTGTCCTCCAGCAGAGCTGTGACTCAGAGGAACCAAATTTCAACATGGTGCCTGGGGAGGGTCCTGCTACATGGGTGACTCCCTGAACCGGACGCTCCAGATTCATTTGTGGTGCGCACAGCTCAGGCAGGTCTCCTGTGTCTTGATGATAATATTTGCACAATTTGGGGTTTGGCTGATAAGAAAATCTATGATTTTAAGCACTCATGACTGCCAGCGAATATAGGAAATAGGTAGGGCTTATTTGCCAGAGCATTCAGTATTGCTACAGAGGTTTCACTCTTTCTCCACCCAAGATACTCAGGAACTAAAACATAAATAGTGAAGACTGAATCATTCCCATGCAAAAGACAATATTCTTTTTAATGCCCAACAGTACCACCTTGGCAGGCATTTTAATGCCAATTACAGCTTTCATTATTCAGCACTGCCCCAAAATCCCCCTTTTCCCATCACAACCCTGCTGCAAAGAGCCAAGGAGCCCATCTGAGCAGGGTCAGCTGGAAGAGAGCTACTGAAATTTCCACCTCTCCAACGAGACCAGACCTCCATTGTTCTCCCAGACTCTTATAATCTTAAGGGCGATAGATAAAAATAACTCCAACTCAATTGTTCTGCTATTTTTACACTGAAAAGTCAACAGCATAAAGGCTACTAGCCCTTGGGCTTTGCTGGAGTTGATGACCCATTTTCCACCCGCTTGTCCTTGAAGGTGCCCTGGGGGAAGCGACCACGGGGCAGAGGAAATCAGGCGTTTTGAAGATAAAAAGGCTTTTCAAATGCCCAAAGGGCAATTCAGCATGTAGCTTGCAGGGTAAAGAGGCCCATTTGGGCCATTGTGTTCCCAGTGCCAAGCAAGTCCATAACAATGTGTGGAGTCAGTCCACACATTGAGGGGTTGTATTGGAGAAGGACACAAGCTATCAGCTCCAGAGCACAGGTCTTCAGTTGGACAATGAATAGGAAGTCTCCATCTTCTGTGCTTGCCAAAGAAACAGAAGGGTCTGAATACAGATGCAAAGCACCCCTCATCCGAAGCCCATCAAAGAAACCAATCTTTCCAGATCTAAAGTCTATAAGATAATGGGGCTTGTCAGGGAGATAAGAACTGAATTTCCTCCATGTCATGCATTAGCCACAGGAAACAAAACTCATCTGCCAAATCTAGCTTTGCAAAATGCACCTGATTTACTAAGCAACAACTTTCTATTGTCATTTCGGTGGGGAAAGCACCTTATTAAGAGGATTTAGTGCAGCAAAAGGCACAGGAAGCTGGTAAAGCACCGGATCTGGGCAAAAGGAGCATCTCCTCTTAGTCCTGTAGTTAACAAGGGCTTTGTTCTGCAAAATAACCCTACACAGGAGCACCCAGCAAGACAAAGTGACCAGTCAGGTGCCATCTGCGGGATTCACTGGGAAGATGCTTCATCAAAGTGAGAACTAGGCAGGAAAATTCATTTTCAAAAAAGGAAAAATCTATTCGGCTAATACAAATACCATTCAGAATGAGGGTCTGAGCTCTGCTCATTAACTTTGAAATTACCCATTAACTACTGCACACTAATTATCTACCTTTCTGGTTTGTTGTTTTGTTGTTTTTTTGTTTTTTTTTTTTTCCACGGAAAAAATTATTCATCTTAAAGCCAAACAAATGCCAAGAAAATCATGCCGCCCACTACATTTATGATCAAAATAACCATTTCTTTTGATAAGTTCCAGCAGTTACAATGGCCCAGAGAAAATGCATTCAGTGAAGATCACTCACTGCTGAATACTTTCCTCAATTCTTCCCTTAAACCGGTTGTTTCTTCCTTTTATAAGCAGGGTACTTTTTAATGGGGTAATTTGTACTACAAACTCCTGAAAACATGTTTTGATATTTTTTTTTTTTGGTGATTTGTAAAGCCCTGGTTTTGAAACACACCCAGATAAAAGTGCTTTGACATTTTTATTTCTTTATTTCCAGACTGCTCACCGGAGAGCCAGAAGTCACTCCTTGCCTCTCAATCAAGGTCTGAGTAAAATTTAGACACTTGCATAGATAATCAGACTTGTCAAGTTATTCCATCAAAGGCAGGAAGACCAAGGCTAACACTTTCCCAGATGCTGGCATTACATGCTCTAAATTACACAGACTTTTATGAAGGATTTAAGCACAAATTTACCCCCATCTGCTGCAAGTAGCATTTATTTTAGCACAGTCTGCATCTGTAGAAGAAAGTTTAACTCTATGTCTAAGCAAAGCAGAGTGGAATAAAGGAGCAATGTGTTGATCTAAGGAAACGGTGTGGAACTGAGTTATTTGGGCCGGGACAGAGCTACCCCTGCTCTCCTCCAGTCCGGCTGGGCCAGTGGCCACCTGCTCCTGTAAAACACTTTGTCAGCCTCTTGTTGCTTCAGACCTCTCATCCTACCAGCCTTTATTTGTCTGCTTCACCCACCTGCTGCTTCCTGACATGAACCGGGATAGATGTCATGGAAGAGAGGCTCTCCCTGTAAGTTATTTGTTCATGCCATTTATTTAAGACATCTAATTTAGGAGGCTCACCCAGTGCAAACAGCTGCACAGAGACACCATGAGCTTCCGAAAGAGCAGGGCTCGGGGAAAACACTTGAGATGCTGGATGGATCCCAAGCACATGCCTGGAAGGTGCTGTTGGACCACCATTTCCATAGCTAAACCTTGAATGTTGACTACCTCCATGTGGAGTCATCCCAGAAGAAAAGGTGCTTGTTTTTCGGACGTGCAGAGCGACCTCCTCCCCACTGACAGGAGTATCACAGGTTTCTGCAGACCAGGCCAGGGATGTCCCAGCTGGAGGAACTCCTTGCTGGGCAATGATCCCAGCAAGCAGAAGTGGAGAGTGGTCTCACCCTCACAGGGGAGCACAACGGAGTGAGGATGCCTTGCCAAGGGACACACGATCACTAGTGGTGCCAGGATTAAACACCAGAAACTTTTTCTGCCCTCTGCAGGGAACCTGAAACTATAGACTCAAACTGAAGAGGCAGAAACATGGATCATATATCTGAAACACCACAAGTCCTATCTCCCACCATCATGTAAATACCCCAATTCTGCCACTAAGCACCTCAATTTTTGGAAAGATTGTAAGTTTGCTTCTTGTAGCCAGTCTCTGTAGTAAAAACCAAACCAGATCAAAGCAAGCGCCCTTCTCATCTTGTCTGTGCATGTGTTCACTTCCCATTCCCACAGGGATCCCTTTTCTTCAACTCTGTCATGCCCCAACCATAACCTCTTGCGTATGGGCCCTTGGGAAAGTGATTCCCAAAATATTAGCAGACCTCTGGAAACACAAAATGCAGCATCTGAACCTGACCTCAGCTTGACATTCATCTTACCTAACTAACTAATATCCATCATCAAAGATGATGATGGAATTGTACCTAAGGTGTCTAACTGGCAGAAGTAGTTGGGCAGATAGTTAAGTATGAGGTGGTAAAAGCCATTCCAATAGGTCCCAGTGCTTTTTGAAGACCAAAACGGGTGTTTCCCCCTTATTAGGAACCCATCTGTGTCACCCAGCTCTAATTAAGCATCTGCTCTCCAAGAGGCTAACAAGTTCTTTTGCTGATAATCCCAATAATGCTTGGCAGCATTATTTATAATACAGCCACGGTGAGTCTCTGCTCTGTTCTGAGTCGCTTCATTGTTAGAATAAGATGTTACTGTATCATTATTTTAGGAGACATATAAAATATAATCCAATTATATGGTGGATACGTGGAATTCCCAATGATTTGAGAGCATGCTGCTTTATTCAGGGGGGAAAAAAGATTTAAAGAGACAGGTTGTCACTGGGCATCAGAGGATTTGGGATGATATTTAGGATAACAGTTTATAGACATGGAGCAAATCCTATTATAATGCCACATGGCCGTCAGGCTGTCATGGTGGCAGGTACATTGCATGTCTGAGCAAAGATGCCAGCCAGACACATGGTCATTTGAGAGATACTGCACGTTCTAGTTGGTGTGCAAACCTGTGTTTGGTGGGGAATTGGAAGGCTTTCATGTGTGTATCAGCAGCCGAAGTATCTAGACAGCCTCTGTGTTACTCTCTGCTGCTGCATCCCGGGAGCACTCGGCTGCTAAAGGGTGTGAGTTGGGGTTTACCTGCGATCTCCCAAGGACAGGGCAGGGAAAGAAACAGGAGTGAAAATGGGCATTTACCAAAGCGTTTGCTCTGGATCCCTGACCACGTGCGAGGCCCCAGCAATTGCCAGCCAGGCAGCGGTGAAGCCTCAGCACAGCCCGGGGTTTGCTTTGCCAAGGGGCTGATTCAAACCCTGTGGACAAGGAGCCTCTCCATAGACTTCACCCAGCT
This sequence comes from Eurystomus gularis, assembly GCA_013400335.1. Classification (NCBI taxonomy): domain Eukaryota; kingdom Metazoa; phylum Chordata; class Aves; order Coraciiformes; family Coraciidae; genus Eurystomus; species Eurystomus gularis. The sequence continues at coordinate 212,351 of VZZY01021477.1, read as the reverse complement.
TTGGCCCAGCAGCTATAGGGGAAAGAGAAGAGAGCTGGGAGGGTGGCAGTGCCCGAGGAGCCGGCTGCTCTCAGAAAACCACTCAGTGCACTAGTACATTTTTGGCTTTTTTGCAAATGACTCTTAATTAACGAAATCTCAAGGACAGTGAAAGTGTAAACGCTGTTCCCTTGCCCAGACACCGTGGGAACTCTCCAGTGCCCCAGGGATGAGCTCAGAACACAGCCCAGACGGACGGACACGCCACCCTGCTGCATCAGCCCGGGCTGCAGGCTGCTGGGGGAGATGCAAAATTCAGCCCAGCGTTTGCCAGAGCTGCCCTGGCTGGACTGGGGGACTGACAGCCCCCATCACACCACCCCTGAGGTGCTGTGGGGCAACACAAACCATCTCCACCACCTCCTGCAGCCTCCAGTCAAACAACACATACAGCAAAGACAAGACGTTCCTGCCTCCCTTTGCTATTTTCCTCTTTGTTTGCTCTTTTATCTCAGCAGCACTCACATCTATTAGCTCGGCTGCAGACAGCTGTCCCCCCCGCCAGCCAAAGCAGCGCCTATCTCTGTGCTCACCATCCACCTCGCTGCTCCTCAGACTTGTATTTTGGGTACTCAGTCCCTGACAGCACATGGGACCATGCCACGGTGGCACCTGTGTCCCCAGCAAAGCATCGCATACTAAGACACCACCTCACCGCGGTGGAGGAGGATTAAAGGAATAATTATAAATTTGCTGAACAGGGCATACTTCTCTAGCATGCAGTCGCCAGGGAGTTGAGAGGACTAGGAATAGTAGGAATACATAAAAGCCCTGGACAGTTTACAAAACAGAGGAGATTCATCAGGGTCTCAAAAATCCAGCACAGTAGCCTCCCAATGAAACCTCAGCCTTGCTGCTGCCAACGGCTCTGCCACTTTGTAAGTAGAATGAGGACATCTGCAAGTTAACAGCAGTGACAAGATTTTTTTTTCTTTTCTTTTTTAAAATACAAGTGTTAATCCAGCTCGTGCAAACAGCAGTAACACCTACAACATCCTTCCCTGGGCAAGTCCTAGGAGTAATTTCCACCTTGTGACTCTGCCTCCTGCAAGGGGCTCCACAAAGAGGGACATGCCCAGGTCACGCAGACCCTGAGCTTCAGAGGTTTTTGGTGTCTAAGGCCCATCAGGGCCATGCTGGGGTAAATGGGGTGCAGCGATGTGCCACTGAAGTAAGGTACGAGCCTTGGCCAGCGGGAACACTCGCGCGGCGGCCAGATGGGCGCAATAAAAGGCTCATTAACAGGGATTGTTGGACCTCAATTTCAGACTGCTGGGTGAAACCTCCTCGGTAAGTATCATTATTATGGCTCTCTCAATCAAGTCAAGCAGCTTTATGACAAAATCAAAAGTTGTGATCCAAGCAGGAGAAGGATGGGGTAAGCAGCCTATTTATTTTGCACGGCGAGGACCCAGCCAGCTGCCAGGACACAAGAATGATGGCCACATCCTCCGAGCAGCTCAGGGCAGCTTTAAATATCATCACAGCCCTCTGCCCTCTCAACCCCAAACCTCCCTGGGTCTATGGCAGGATTATGCAGATACCAGTACACCAGTTTGCAGCTCAGAAATAAGAAGGAACAATCTGGAGATGGGCTCCTGCTGCCCGTATCCAAATCGCTGTTCAGAGGCCAGGGAGAGCAGGGTTTGCACACCGGCTTCATCTGCGCTTGTGGTGAGCTCAGCATGAAAACATCATTTGAAATGTGTTACCTATTCAGTACGACTGCCTGTGTCACTTTTCCCTCATTCCTGCACAGATACAAGATGTTAAAATGACGCCTTTTACAGTCAAGTCTTGACATCTGCAAGACAGGAGACGAAAAAGCAGAAAGCACAGGGGAGAGCCACAGAGCAGAGCCAGCCAGCACCCGTCCCGGGAGATGAACAGCAGCGTCCCAGCCACACACTGTGGTCTTTCTTCAGAGCACTTCATGCTGCGCTTACTCATTAAGACTTCTTTTAGAGACTTTTTTCCCCACCAAAATCCTTTTTACTGAGTTGCACTCCCATCTGCGTAGTATCTGCCATTTTCCTATTCCATACACAGCAACTGAGCTCCTTTGAGCTCTGCGGAGTTCAGATGTCAGCAGACAGAGCCGGTGCATGCAGGAGGAACTCCCAGCCCTCACCTGCAACCCCAGCCACTCATTTCTTGACTGGAGGCCTGATCTTTCTGTTTGTTCTTAATACATAAGGCACCTCCAAACAAAGGAGGAGCAGGACGGGTGGCAGGGGGTAACTGAGGCTGGTGTCCTGCTGGGACAGCAAGGTTGCACCACCCTCCATCTCCAGCCTCTGTCAGCAACACCACGTGGCACCCAAGGATCTCTGGATTTTTTTAAGACTACTTCTCCTTCCTCACATGCATCTCAAACCACGGATTTCTCAGCTCCCCCGCCAGCACATCTCAGCTGTCATCTCCACTCAGAGGAGGAAAGCTGAGATGTGGGGCTGTGGAGCTGCCGCTGACTGGCAGGGAGGGAAGGAGATCAGAAGATCATTCTCTGAAGAATTAAGATCCTAATCTGCCTTAAGCTGCTCAGCACCACCACGGGCCCTCCTGAGGCAGCATCTCATCTCATCGGCAAGGACAAGCAGATGAGGCAGAGCGAGGCATAGCCTGGCATGGGGCTCACAGCCACAAAACAGAGTCTTGCAAAGCGAAGATCAAGCTTCAATTAGACTTTGTCCTTCATTATGTAAGTTTACTGTCTCCCTCGCTCATTAAAAGCCAGTGGGAAGAAGCCGCAGGTAGGAGGAAGCATCAGAGGGATTATAGAAACCGCAGCTGCGCAAGGAGATCTGATATCTCTCAGCATCGTCAGGCACAAGAGTCAAAAGACTCTTCCTCCTCCTTGCAAAAACCGCCCATCTCGTGGAGCACCATGAGGACACAACACAGCATCTCCAGAAAGCAGGAGCAGCCAGAGCCTTTTTTCAAACACACCTTGCTTCTCTTTTGATGGTATTTGTTGCACCAAGGAGATACCACAGCCCAAATGAAGATTTAGCCCTGGGGCTTTTGAAAATCCCAAGGCACAAGCAGACAAGGAAAAAATGAGTCTGACCCAAAGCCTCTGGCTAATCACCCTGATGCTGGCAAGGACACTCTGGTGGGGAAAGGGGATGATATTTCCATGCAGACCCAAGGGCCAAGGAGGACTTCCAGGGAACAACCAGTGCCACAGGAGGCAATGCTGAACATCTGAACATCCTCGCCTGGTGGACACTGATGCTGTGTGGGTTTTGTGCTTCCTTCAGGACAGTTTCATCCCAACCAGATGCCACGTACCCAACCCCTTGGTTGTCTATCACTGCAGAAATTTGCTCCTGGCATTGGGCAGGAAGGGAACACATACAACCTGGGCAAGAGGGGATGACGGTGATGAGCAGTTCTGCTGCATGCCTGCCACGTGTGTGGGTGGACAGGCTGGGTTACAGCAGCAATGCTCTAACTGACCCTGTGCCCCAGGACCAGATCCAGGCTGCGAGCAACAGGAATGCTGTTCTTGCAGCGAGTGGGCAATTTGGAGGCTCACATCTTTAAAACTCCACAATATTTTCCTTCATTACTTCTTCCACCTGGGAGCAATATCCTGCCACTGCAGCCTGGCTGCTCCAGGGGACCTTTCCAACTGACTGTAGCCATTCCTTCTTCAACACTTCATGTTTTAGCTCCATGCAAGAGAACAGTTCGGCTCTCAGCTTTGGGATGCTGCTGCAGGGTGCCAGTGCAAAAGGCACGTTCCCAAAATACACTGAAATTGAAACCACACAATCCCTGCTGCATAGTGAAGAAGAGGAAGGGAGTCAGGGAACAAATATTTGTCTGGTTACCCTGCTTTCTAGCACAAAAAGCCCAAAGAAGAAAAAAATCCAGCTTTCCAGTAAAACTCAACCCACTGATGCTGCTGACACTCTGGGATCATGGCAGCTTGGTGCCTTCCCAGTGTTTGGTCTTGTTTTCTTTTGAATAAACCAACAGAACAAAGGTGAAGGAGGTGGTTTCAAAGCATGCAAAGCCAAACTGCTGAGCAGTAAATCAGCCAACACCTTCCTTGCTGCTCCAAGACTCTAGAAGCTGTGCCAGCTTCTTTTGCTTTCAGCGCTGTTGGCTTTCCATCCCCTTCAGAAGTCCAGGACTGTCTCATCACATGTCTCTGGTCACATCTGGATTGCAGGGCAGAGGGCTCTGCTCGAAGAAGACTGGCCAAGATGGGCACCAAACTGATGGTGGTCACTGGCTAAACATACATTATCCCATCGCATAAGAAAGTAATTCTGCCAATAAGGGGACCAGTGAAACTCAGTTTCTTGTGCACCATGTCTCATTGCCTGGCATTTTATCCAAGGCAGATTGTGAGTTCAACCCCTCAGCAGACACTAAAGAATGCAGAAGGGAGACAGATGTGAATGGCCTGACCATGGGAAAAGCTTCTGAGACCATCCTGTTGCAGGCACCAGTCAACTGCACTTAGAGGAACCTTAGTCAGGAGTAGATTCTCTAGTGCCTAATATTTCATAAATGTGACTGTATTTTCTCCCTGCATTGAAGATCTCTTTTTCCAGGTGGTTGCTCTGACGTTTCCCACCACCAGAACCCATGCTGTAGCCCTTCTCAGTGGGGTCTTCTACTGTTAAAGTCTCTTTCCTTTACCTGCCCATCAACTTTTATGAACTGTGTAATTAAAATCACTGAGATTTTACTCATTCCATCACATGCCAGTGAAGCAAAGCCCTGAGCTGAGAAGTTAACAGGTTAGGCTTGACAACCAATCTCAGCTGAGTGCAAGGAGGACAATCATCTAAGCCATGCTTCTTTAGGAGCCAGCCTGAAAATAACACAGAAAAGGCTACAGAAACAGGATCTCTAGTATCTGTTAGAGTAAAGCAAGTGCAAAGGTCTGATGTGAATCATTGCTCATGCTTTCATGACATGCTGACGTTCCCCAACAGCTCTTGCCTCTCCCAGCTGTGACCAATCTGCTTTGCCAGGCTCTGGCACTTACCAAGGAAATGTCAATGCCTCTGGCAAGCTGCAGCTCAAGGAGCAGCTTGTTTTCCACTGCCCAGAGCCTGCAGATTTAAATATGGCCCTAAGTTTCAAAACAGGATGCTTGTTTTTCACGGAAAGCCTCATCGATCTTAACAAATACCACTCCATCCAAGCTGCGTCACAGCATGGTACTTCCCACGACCTGCCCCGCACTACATAGGTGCAAAACAGAATGAGAGAAGGAGTATTGCAAGAGGAAGGCAGCATCGCTGGGCTTGTCCTTCGCTTGTTCCCACATCCAAGGCAAGGATGTGGAAATATTCCCAAGATTTTGATTTGCCCCAGCCCTCAGAAACATGAGGCTGGTTAAAAAGCATCTACTCAGTCTGCCAAGGCAGCAATGGATGATGCAGATGACTCCTCCAGAGTGAGGGAAGAGAGCAAAATCCCAGCTCCCTGCCCAGAGCAGCACTCCCAGACACCTTTGGAAGAGGCTGCTCACAGCCACCAACTTTGCCTGGGGTAGGGGAGAGAGGGAGCCCACAGAGCAGGGGGCTAAAGGCATTCTTTGCACCATACCATAATGAACAAGGGGAAAATTATAAATATGGAAAGATTTGCAGAGCTGCCCTCTTCCTGAAGCAATCGCCCCTGCTCTCCTGAGCATGGCACGGCTTGCTGGGAGGTAGCGTGCGGGTGTGCACAGGGCTGAGCAAGCTCTGCGCTGGCCGGGCACTGCGGGGCTGGCAGGAGGGCATGGCACCGCAGGCCACCGCTGCAGGAGAGCAGCCCAGCACTTCTCCTGGCAGCAGAAGGAGCCGTGGCTGCGTCAGCAAAGCAGCAGATACGTTAATTGGGTCTAAGCAAAGGGAGGAGGGAGAGAAGGGAAGAAAGGGGGGGGGGCGGGGAAATTACTAAACCCCTGACTCAATGGGAAAACACTACAATCCAACACAGACAGGATGAAACCAACCCAGTACAACATTGTCCGGTTAAACTCGCAGCCCTATATTATTCCCAGCTTGCATTAAGTAGCTTTGTAGTGTTAGTGCTGTTCTTGAAAGATAACTTCACCTTTCACCCCTTAAGCTCCGAGACACTCCTAAAAGTACCAGCATGTTATTATGAACAGAAGAGCAGTGTTAATGCTGAAATGCTCTATCCCCTTCTCCTCCTTCCTTGTCACTGCTGGATTTTAAAGCACAGCATTATTAAAAAAGAAAATATATGCTGGGGATGCAGCATCCCCTTTCAGCAGCAAGCCCTGCACGTGGAGAAGACTCCCTTGGTTTTGCACAGCGAGTGCCGAAGTGTTTTTGCTGCTTCCAGCCTCCTCTGTTGTCACTCCTTGATGTTTCCTGCCCTGTTTCTCAAAGCTTTGAGGTTTCTGCTGTTCCCACCACCCTTGTCCCCTCTGGGAGGCAAGGAGGGATATGAGTGTGTCCCTCAGAGGGCAGGGATGATGCCACAGCGAAGGCCAAGGAAAATCAAGTGATCTTCCCACACTTGAAAATATCCAAACAAACAATTAAAAATGCCTCCAAACCAAAGTTCTTTAAAGCTCCTGAGGCACATGCTACCTCCCTACAGCTGGAGGAGGCTGATGATGCTGAGGGAGCTAGGACAGTTCATCCTGCAAAGACGGGGCTGGCAGAGCTACGCATCGTCTCCCTCCCAGTATCTCCCAAATGCCAGGAGGAACCTCTCCTTTCCCTTCACATCCTCTGTCCTTCAGGCCCATCAGCAGCAGCAGCTGCCTCAGCTCTTCCTCCCAGGACCTGCTGGTTTATGTTTGTGTTGCCTTCCTGAGACTGTCAAGTCTTTGGGGGCAGGAACACGCTGTAATCTGTTTGTCAAGTGCCATGTAAACGGCTGGCTAAATGTGTTTGTTTTCAACCGCTTATTTGTTTTTCAAAGGGGTAGTTACAGGAAAGTACACAGTGGAATAAGTAATTGGTGCTGGAGCAGAGCTGGGAGAGGATGGGAGAAGCCAGGGCTGCAGTGACCCTATGCAGAAAGGCAGATGTCACCACTAAGATGTATTTCCCTCGCCTTTTCTCCGCAGCTTCACAGCCAAGAAGGGCTGGGGATAACCCCAAAGCTGTACCCACAGCCCCAGCCTTGGCCAGTGCTGCAGGTGCCAGGGCAGGTCTGGTCGGTGTGCAGCTTGCCGGCTGCCTGGCTCCCACCCGGCTTTCATTCCTGCAGGCTCAGCTACTGGCAGTGCTCTTTTAAACGTGCCTTTACACGTTTAGGGCATCTATTTTTTTTGTCTTCTCCTTGATAGGCATAACCCTCCATCCTTCTTCCCGGGGCTGAATCAAACCCCTCCTGTATGGCTTTTTTCTCCTGCCTGCCTCGTACGGCTAATGAAATTGTAATCGCTTCCACAGCGGCATCTGCGCCGCTTTGAACACCGAACCGAGAGGTAGACCATGGGAAAATAGCCTGATTAAAAAGGAGTTTGGGGAGGGGGCAGTTTGCCGGAGGGTGACATTGTCTCTTACACTTGAAATGAAATGCATTTCTGTTGAAGAGCGGGAAAGAAAAGAGGAAAACTTGGGCCCCTCCCGAGGTTCAGAAGCCCTGAGGCTGTTGGCCCCTGGATTCATGTACACTGCTGTTAGCACATTAAAAAGTGCCTAAAAAAGCTAAAAAAGCAAGAAACCACTAACCGGTGGACTGTAAATATCCTATCAGCAGCCAGGCATACGCGGCGAGGATGTCATGCCGTGGGGTTAGCAGCAGTATCATATGTGAGGTAAAGATGCTTCATTGCATATGTTAAAGGCAGCCCCAGCCCTAAATGCACCCTAAAGAAGATGGATCTCCTTGGGAGGCTGAGATCTATTCATCACAATCTGATTTCTAAGTGTCAATTAATCTTACCGCTTGTGTGTTGTTCCCCAGCCCTGACACATCTCTCACTGTCCCTGACTTGGAAGAGTAATGGGAGACAGTGTTTGAGTATATAAAAGATAATTAATAGAAAACATCCTCCCTTTAAAAGACAACAACCAAACCAACCTTTTAGTATAATACGTCTTTCCACCAGCATCCATTTCCACAGATACAACTCCCAGCTCCTGTCATTTGGGGAATGTTAATTGCCCAGCAAGAAACTTAGATAGCGTTTCAAAAAGGTAAGAGTGATCCTTTTAAAGTATGCAGCTAATACAAAAGAAATGGTGATTTTTCTTCTTTTTTTAAGTGCCTATTGTTCCCCTCTCAGCACTGAGCCCTTCCCTGGCTCTTGCTCTGAGGTTACAAAAAGCCGCAGAGCCCCTGGCATGGGGAGATGTAATGCAATGAGATAATGTTATTTGACTCCTAACTTAGATTCTTAGAGGGAAATAAAATATGTGGTTTCAGTTCAGAGCCTGTTGCTCTCTGGGAGCCATCCCGGGACACTGATACAGCAGCAGGCGAGGAGGAAGCAGGAGATGGAGCTGGGTTTGCTGGCTGTGGATGGGAAGGTGCTGATGGTGTCAATGCAGGCTGCTGGGAGGAAGGTCCTAAGGGCAAGATGGAGAGTGACAGGAAGAAGGCCTGGGAGTGAGGAAAAAAAAAAATCCATTCCTGTATTTGAAAGAGGAGAGGGTCCTCATGGTGAATGTGGTTTAGTAAAAGGGATTTGTTGGTTAGGTTTGGGGTGGAGCTGGAGTGACTGGGTTTCCTGCATTGACTTTTTTTTTAAAAAGGACCGATATGGAGTTGGACAGGATCTTCCTGGCTCCAGGAAAAACCTCTGGGAGAACAGGCAGGGGAGCAACAGGGCATCTGGGTGGGTCAGAGCTCAGCTGAATGTGGTTGTGGATTTGTAGGAACAGATTTCCTGGGAAGAAGGATGGAGGAGCTGCATCACTGCTCAAGGCATTGACCATGAACCTAAATGTCTCTGCTCTGTCCCTCGTGGGAATTGCAAAACATCCAAATCTGGCAGCTTTTCCCAATATAGTCTGTCCTTTTAGCCCTAAACACATCTGCCTGGATTGGGGTATTGTGGCCACTTTACAGCTGGTCCAGGAGCACAGTCCTTGTTCTAGAGGCTGCAGGGATAGGGCTCCAGCTCTCAGCTGCATCTTGACATCTGGAAGACTTCAAATATCAAATCTAGTCCAAATCTAGGCAGAGAGCCCTTGCAGCTGCAGCGTAGTATGGGACGTGGAGGATGGGGTTAGCAGAAATGAGCAGCTTTACTTTTAGTCTCTTTTAAAATGTGCTGTAATTCCTGCCTGGAGAGGGGTCAAGGAGAGTTCCCATGGTTTGTGCTTCCCACTTGGTATCCTGAGACAGTAAAACCTTAACAAATTCAAGGCTTAGAAAAACCTGAAACAAAACCAAGAGGCCCATGGAAAGACAGTTTCCAGGGTACCTCCATCAAGTCTTCTGGGATCCTTTGACCTCTCTTGGCTTTGACTAATTCTGATGAGCGTTTCTGGGGTGCTAATTCCCAGACTTCCATGGGGCAGTTATGGCAATGACACACACGAGCAAGGAGAGACCAAGGCCATCCACTGAGCCTGCCAGAACGTCCTCCCAGTTGTGCAGAGCTTTCCAGCCGACACATACAAACCAGAGCAGGCAGTACCAGCCCGGCCGCTGGCATGGTGAAGGGAGGCAGTCCTCCCCTAAGTTCATGAACAGGAGAAAAAGCCTACAGGGTCTGCCTTGCAAAGTAAACCGCTACAACATCACCCTGCTATGAACAACAGATAAAACTCCCTGTGCTCTGAGGACGGGAGATGCATTTGTACGTTTAGAAGTGAAGGCAGTAGCTGTCAGACCTACTCAGGTTTCATCAGCCTGTATAAACAGGTTGTGAATCTTGTAATTACAGGCTCCCCCTTAGGATTTTAGCATGTCTGCTCCTAACCCAGCCTTGGAAAGTACAGAAGGTATAGAGATGAAACCTAATAAAACCTAAATATTATCTTCCATACTCTCGGCAACGGTTTGATTTACATTTCTAGCAAAGGTTCTTGCATCTGAAGCAATGGCTTGTGTATTGTATTTGTCTAAGATTATAGGTACTTTATAGCATTTACTATGGCTTGTAAATATTCTGTAAAGTGCTATTGACAGAACAGTTACAGTAGAGGAAAAGAAATAAGAGTTTTGAATCAACTTCGCTTGGAAAAAAAAAAGGATTTTACCCTTTGCTACTGCAAATGATCTGCAACTCAGTGATGCTTAACAGCACATATTAGAAGAATACTGTCAAATCAAGAACCCCGGTTAGTTTTTCCAAAACCTCACCTCCCAGTTACGCTCCTGGGAAAGGGGACAGTGTCTTGGAGTCTCCGGGTCACAGCAGCATGTTGGAAAAATTGTCTGCCCTGCAGATGAGAGCAGCAAACCTCACCCTACATGTTCATAACCAAATCTGCATGCTGACGCTACAGATAAGACCTCTGGCTACAGCACTGGAAATGATCTCACTCTTCACCTTCGCTTGCAGCCTTTCCCTATTGCTTTTCCAACATAAGCAGCTGGAGCAGAGTTTTGGGGCAGCAAAGGGCACGAAGCTTGATGTGAGTCATTCTGCTGTACAGCCCCGTACGCTCGAACGCCCAGCTCTTCTCTGACCCCTGATGAGAAGCTCTTGTTTTCTCCTGGAAGAACCACCATCCCCCTCTCTGGTCTGTCCAGAGTCATCAACAGCCTGTGAGCTGGAGGGAAGCGGCAGCTGACGGCGAGTGGGTGCGCGTCCCCGCGCCGTGCCACGGATTGGATGGTGGTGAAGGGATGATGTTTGCATCCTATTTTTAGTACAGCCTGCAGCAGGCTTGTGAGCGCACAGCCAGGGCTGCGGGAACAATGCCACTGTGGACGCTCATGCTCGGCAACGTTCAAATCCCACGCTCAACACCCGTGACACTGAATTAAACAGCAAGTCCCCAGGAAAAAAAGAAAAAAAGACCTTCCTGCCTTTAGAGGTCCTCCCCAAATGTTTGTAGGCAAGCACAAAGGATGTGAGAGCTGCACAGAGGCTTAGGTGCCTGCCCTTGCCCAGCTTCTCCTCTTGCAAAGCAAGGAAGCAGGGCACAAATCCTGCAGCCTCCAGCTCGTGTCCATGTTGGCAGAAAACCAGCACCCAGGTTTGCAGTTACCATGTGGGTGCAGTTATACCAACAGCCTGTCCCTACAGACCCTGGCCGCCAGCTTGGCTCCACATCTGTCTGTGCAGGGACTGTCCCCACACGTGCCAGCCCTGCTGGTCCTACAGGCAGCAGGAACCGTTGCTGTGCACCACCGCTCTGCGGACCCGCAGAGGCTGGTTGGTGCATGGAAGACAGGAACATGACCTCCCCTTTCCTTGACTGCCTCACTGTGTGCAATAGCTGAATTTCTGTGCTTTCCTGCTCCATAAAATGAAGATCTGACCTCCAAAGTGCCCACGGAAGAGGTGGGACGCAACTTGAGGAGCCCTTCAAGGGGACTGAGCAAAGCTGCAGTCTTATGTCCAGTCTGTGGAGAGTGAAGGTAGCTCAGGACACTTGGGATTATATTGCCCATTCCTGCAGCAATGCTTTGCAGGCAGGAAGCACCTTAGACATTGTCTAGATGAAGCCAACTGCTGCCATATACGTGCTGCTTACAGAAGAGATCTCACATGGGATCTTGTTTGTGAGACAACTGGAGCCCAAGGTGGTGGCTAGCGATGCTCCAGGTAAATGTCTGACCAGTATGTGTGCGTGCTGGGAGATAGTGCTTTCCCAGTGCCACCTCCCTGTGCTGATGTTACCAGCTCCAAGCACTGCCCCAAAGAGATTTGATAGCAATGATTCAACCTGATAATGGGGAACTGCTCTCCTGAGGGATCTGGGTGGACATCTCCCTTCTCCCAGAGTAAATCTCAGGAAGACCTAGGAGATGGTGTGGCATTAGGGAGGAACCCAGGGACCCGGACAGTGAGCAGAGGCAGGCTTAGAGGTGGCTGAGGACTGCACACCTAGGAGTGATCAGCAACTGCAACTGCCTCTGGCCTCAGCCCAGTGACACAGAGACTCACACCTTCCTCACTTTGGACTCTTTTGGAAGTCTTAGCAGACCTTTGGCAAAGTCCAGACAGAGATGCCATGCAAAGCAGCTGTCCTACGTGGTGGCTGATGACTCAGGGGACCACCCCTGTACCAAAGGAGTCTCTGCCCCAGCCCTGACTCGTGACTCAGCTTGAGGCATAAAACCCACCTGATCCTTCCTTCCTGGGGGAAGCAGCTGAGATGCACATGAGCGAAGCAAACCACAAGCACAGAAAACAGGAGGAAAAGCTCTCTCCAGGCAACTACCAACACGTGCACGTAATTTGGAAACAGTTGCACACATGGCAGCATTGCTGGCCCTGCCACAATGTGCCTGAGAAGGGAACAAGCTGTGGAGGGTGGCTTTCAGGGAATCACCAGACCAGAAACACACCCTCCAAAGACCTTTCCCACCATCAGAGCCACATGCATGGGAACCCCCAACAGCTGTAGTGCTACAGCACCAGGAGGGACAGCTGGACCCAGGAGAGGACATCTGCCCATGGCTTGAAGCTGGAAAGGAGCTGATCTACCATAACTCCCAACCAAACCAAATCCCAAATGAACCTTTCTAACAATTGAAGTTGGGAAATGTTGTTCCTTTGTTTTACTGGATCACATTTTGTTTTGTGTTTCTCCATCTACCCAATTTGTCTTCAGGCTCCCTGGTTTCAGGCCAGGAGTGTCCACAGCTTTCCAAGTCACACACAGATTGAGTGGTGAGCTTGAGCCAAGTGAAAACTAATTAATCATTTTCCCCTCATTACATGCAACGTGAAGGGCCAAGCAGTGATGTGGCTGGGGCCACCGCACAGAGCTAGCCCAGCCTGTTGTCCTCCACCCAGCACGCCAACTGGGAGCACCTCTGGTGACGTCCCATGGCATACATGCTGTGTTGTCCGGAGGCACCATGGCCAGCTGGAGCAGGGCGATTTACATGGGACTGAACCAAAGCAGCAGCTGTAGGATATCATCCAGAGCTCTGCTCAGCTGTGTCCTTCACCAGTACTGAAGGAGACACTTTTAGTTCGATATTAGCAACAGGGATGTTGATCTCACACCAGATGATTGGTGAGTGCAGTGGTATCATGGGTTGGCCATGTTAAGCCACGCAAAGCCCTCAGGGAAGCAGGACACACTGCTTCACTTTCATGACATCGTACACTGGCCTCACACGCACCCTGGTCCATGATCTCCTAGGGCAGAAGTGAAAAGTAGAGAATGGGCCCTGTGACTGATCTCCAAAAGGATGGTGGCGTCACTGCCAGATTTCCATCTCACCCACCCTGCTGTGAGCTCCAAACAGCTTACTAAAGTCTGGGCTGATGCAAAGAACAAGGCCTTGCTTCCCTCCTTGTTCCCTTTCAGGCAGCAGCTAGGACACTGGGTTAGACATAAGGAAGAAATTTTTGATGCTGAGGGTGGTGAGAGCCTGGCCCAGGCTGCCCAGAGAGGTGGTTGCTGCCCCATCCCTGGAACCATTGCAGGTGAGGTTGGCCGGGGCTCTGAGCAACCTGCTCTGGTTGCAGATGTCCCTGCTCAGTGCAGGGGGGTTGGACTCGATGAGCTTTAAAGGTCCCTTCCCACCCCAACTGTTCTTTGATTCTATGATTAAGAGCAGCCTGGAGTTTAGATAATAAAACACTACTGTGAAAATCCTCTCAAAACTTCCCAGGGATTGTTTAATTATGCAATTGCACTGCAGGAGCTTACTACTGACTGGAGGTCTCCCCTCTAGCTCAGAGGTTCCCCAAGATTGGAGGACGCACCTGGAGAAGCATTTCTGAGACAGCAGAGAAGCTTTCTGCTGAGGCCTGGAGATGAGTAGGGTTGTGTTCAACCCCCACGCTACCGAGAACCCTGAATTTTTCTTTCTCTGGGACCCACTCATGGAAGGCAGGCTGGAATATTGTACTGGGAAGGTCAGTCCTCCCAGAGTATCATCCCCACATGAGCCATGTTTGCAGAAGCAGGGCAAGCAAAAGTATTTTACCACCTAATCCGGTTTAGCTCTTGGCTCACCTTTTGTTCTGCCTTTCTCACACAATAGGAAATTCTACGTATTCCTTGGGCAATCAGTCAGTTTTTTGTAATGCGGTTTTGCTGGGAGCATGGAGATATACGCACTTGGGAAATTTTATGACATTTAAACCAGTGTAAATAACAAGCACCTCCACTCACGTCAGGGATTAACTCCAGATTCCTCTGCTTTAACAATAAATATTTTGACTTAATGAGAACAAACTAATGAACGTTTTTGAGTTAGCACTTCTGCTAGTGACACAGAGCCTGCATTTGGCAGTGACCAGAGGAGAAATCTTAGAGATGTGAATCTACCTGCCTTTTCCTCTTAATAATTCAATATAAATGGATTTTTTTAAAAAAGAAACTCCAATAGCTTAGACCAGAACACATACATATTATAAGATATACACATTCATATATAAGATACATATTAATGTAAAGACCCAACAGCTTAATTACAATCAACTTATGAGGAACAATAGATTCTGAAGTGTTTGCAGCCTGGATATTTTTCATTAAGATATTCTGAAGCTTCAGCAGAAGCTGTGAGTTTGGCAGAGGAGTTTATCGATAGTGTACCTGGGGGCTAAGGATCGAGTCGGGGCAGGTGAGTCCAGGTCACACAACAACCTATACGGATGGGCAGCAGCTGCACCCTCCTTTACTGTTCTCAGAACTCAGGTGAAAATCACTGAAGGGGAGCTCATCTCCCACCCATTTCACATCACTCCCACCGGGGCTTTGAAGATCCTCAGTGAAAAGATTCTGCACTAGAGCACCAAGGTGGACAGAGGGATGTGTTAGTATTAAACCAGAAATGTAAGCAGCAGGATAAGATTTAAAAAAAAAAAAGAAAACACAGGAGAAGTGAAAATCCCATGGGATAGGTCACCCATTGCTGGTGATATTTCAGAGCGAGGGTAAAACCGAGGGAAACCACCAGCTGGGAGGGGAACCCAGTCTGCTCCCAGGCAGCTCCGTGAAACACAGCGCTAACCTGGAAATGGAGCCAAGACATAAAATACTCACTGAATGTCCCAGTTTACCAGGCTTCCAGCATCTCCCCCATAAAACATGCTAGAAAAGACTACATTTTTTGAAAAATAAAACCACCAACCAAAAATACCCAACAAACAGCAAAGCCAAACCCAAACCAGTTTAAAATGGGGCTCTGAGCAACCTGCTCTAGCTGAAGATGTCCCTGCTCCCTGCGGGGGGGATGGATGAGATGACCTTTAAAGGTCGTCTCCCACCCAGACCATTCTGTGATTCTGTAAAAATCTACTGGACCTTTCTCCCCTCTCTGGCACGGTCAGATTTGTCACAGCGTTTGGGACACTGGCACCAGGGGAATTTCCACAGGAACCCCCGTGTCAAAATCGCTGCAGACTGATGTGTCCTAGGATATTCATGCAAACCAGGAGGCATGGCAGGATTTCACAGCAGGAGGACAAATTCATTTTGTAAAAGGTATTTATATAGTTCAATAGGTGTGTGCAGTGCTTTAGAGGTATAAAACATGAGATCCCTGCCCTAAGGGGCTTATAATCTAATAACATACACTAGGTAAATTAAAACATACATCACGGCTGCGATGAATGCCCACCCCAGCCTAGACGGGAGGGCATTTGAGCCATATGACAAGTCAGAACTCAATTTTCATTTTAGATTTGTAGTTTGCCTTTAAACAGCATTCCCTAACCCCCAAGCGAGGGAGAAATTTATCAGCATTACATCTGGGGGGAGGGTATGCTCCAACACGGGATCATTTATTAATTGTTATTTATTATCTGTTAAACAAGGACAGTGTGTGCAGCAATAGCACTCCTTTTTCTGGATTAATTGTTGCGGTGCGATTCCTAGGTTTTATATTTTTAGCAGCCCTGTTCTAGCCTAACCCACTGAAAGGGGGGAAAAATGGAACAGGCACTCACACAATTAATGTAATGAGAGTAATTAATTTGAAAATAATACCCAGGGGGAGGGAGGGTTAAGGTTTTCTTTTTAAAGAAATAAAAGTCGAACCAAAGCTCCCAGGTCCCTCAGGACTCTGCGCTACACTGACTGCACTCGTTATGTTCACATTTGAATACTCATTCGAGCACATTTCTCATGCTGTTATTTCACCACTTCCTCAGCCTTGCATAATAGATGCAGTCATTGCCACTAAAGAGCCAACATTTACCCACAGAGGTAAGGAAGAACACCATAAAGCAGGCAGGAGACAGAAATAAAGCTCTATACATCAGGTCTCTCCTTGGGGCTTGCTCACTCTCTGCAAAGAAAAACTAAATACAATCCAAAGACCAAACAGACAAAATACTGGTCAATGAGCCTCTGAGGTCCCCCTCCCCTTTCGCCAGCCAGGTAGACTGAGCTCGACAAGCTCCATCCCTCCTCTTCCTCCTGCACATCACCCTGCAGCCGCCTGGGACCTGCCTGTCTTGCTCAGGGAAGTGTTTTATTTCATTTTCTGTGGCCATTTCTTGCTCTGAAGTCAGGGGAACACTCCCCAGAGGCACCTGTGGACAAGGCGCTGGCAATGTACCAGTAGCGATGGGGGCTCTGTGATCCCAAGACCAGCACAGGGTTGGGTGAGAGGGTGCATCACCCCTGCTAACATGGTTGGTGCTTGTGGGGGAAGGAGGTATCTTGTGGTGGGTGGTGGCAAAACATGGAGGAAACCATGTCACACCTTCAGGTCTGCAACACCACATAGTCTTGCTGGTCTCCTGTGCTCCTCCTAAAGAAGCTGAACGAATCTTTTGTTTCTTGTGCATCTGTGACAAGTAGCACCCACACGCATGGGAGAGGCTGAAATCCTGGTTTGGGTAGTGGAGACAAGAAATTACACCATGCTCATGGTACCATCCCAGCTGCTTCTTGGGATCCAGAGGGCACAGGGCTCAGCACTCACCACCACCAGGCTCCAGATTGCTGCCTGCAGCTAGGAAGCCTCCAAATTAACCTCAGCTGGCTGATAGAAGTGGGTGAAGCTAAGGCAAAAAAAACCCTATGAAAAGCTCTTGCTCATGGTTTTGTATTGCCGTACATTTGTGAGGGGAAATTAAGGGCTGAAACCCTTCACTTGACACTACTGACAGGTCTTCAGAAGGGAAGAGGGACAAGTCTAGTTGCATTTCTCTGCCCACCACTGGCAAAGGACCACGAGCAGGAAAGGACAAAACCCAGCACAAAGGCCAAACAGTAACTCACCAGAGACCAGAAATTCAAGCTTCTCAGACGTCATCTGAACCTCCAAGTAATTCAAGATTTTCTTAAAACCTTAGATTTGCCAAAGATACCGTTCTTGGTCCCAGCTGTAGCACAGCACAGTCTCCCCTAAACCAGATCTGGCTGCCACAAATATTTGAAAATACGTGAGTGTGCACAGAGTTACATAGAGCAAAAGTCCGTGAAGATCTAGCTGCATGTGAGCACTTCCATGAGCAAAAGAAATACATTTTCATTGAATCTACAGAACTTGCATTGGTCACACAGGCTCAATAGAACAGAGAAGGACTTCTGTCTTCAGCTGGAGTAGGTTGTAGAGGACAACCTGGGGTTTGTGTGGCGCGGGCACTGTCTCCCAGGAGACGGAGTCTCCCTTAATTTGATATCTTGGTAAAGAATTACGGTAGCATGGTGATGTTCCAAAACGTGATGGCAGGAAGTTTTAGCTTTCTCCCCAGCTCCACCACAGATTGCTTGTGGGATTCCAATGAGCCACTGGATCACATTGTATCTGATTTTCCAATTAGTAGAATATTGACATTTCTCTAAATAAGAGGGGAAAGCAATTAAGAAACCATGATGGGCAATAATGGTTTCTGAACAGAAGCAGAAGGAACACCACAGGAATTTATGAAGGCGGCAGCAAAGTCTTAACCTCCACACAACACAGTAACCTGCACATGGCATGATGCAGAACCACAGTGGTTTGGTAACGGATGTTTGCTTTTTGTAAGCTTAATCCAACAGGGAGTTGTAAGGGCTGCCATAGCCCATCTCCCCATCATCACGTTGGGGAGTGGAGAAGGGCAACCATCTACTTTTTCATAACAAAGTCCTTCAAGACAATTTAAAAGAATAGAATTGCTTAGGTTGGATGAGACCTTTAAGATCATCAAGTCCAACTGTTAACTTCGGTTAACTGTCAAGACCACCACTAAACCATGTCCCTCAGCACTACATCTACACAGCTTTTACATTCCTCCAGGATGGGAACTCCACCACTGCCCTGGACAGCCTGTTCCAGGCTGTACCTGCAGTCCCAGCCCTGGGGGGTACACACATTCCAGAAGGGCAGCTAGGGCTTCAATATATCCATTTGGGGGTCCAGAGGCCCCCACAGCCACCTCTCTGCCCTGTCCCGTGGCTGTGGACAGCCCATGGGCACCAGTACCTGCCTGGGACAGCCCCTTGCCCCAATGCTTTGCAGGGATCGACCAGGCAAAGGTGGACCATGCAAAGGATGCTGATCCTTGCTGCTGCATCTGGGTGGAGATTCACCACCTTTGCATGGGAAGGTGAGACAGGGGGGCCATTACACCCGTCACTCTGTAACATGACAGCAGCTTGGCGCTACATTTTGTTTAGATTTTAACTTTTTTTTTTTTCCCCCTCTCTCCGTTCGTTAGCAGAAGTGACATTTCTGCGGACGGGCATGCGATGACGGCAGCTAATGGCTCCCGGGCCCTCACTCTGGTTTCCTTAGCAACTGCGGGAAGGGAAAACAGAACCTGTCAGATGGAAAATGTCAATTATAGCGGATGTGGAGGGGAGAGATGCTGCGAGCAGAGAAGGCGTGTGGCGGAGGGGGGAGCACCGCGGCGGAGGGCTGCGCAATGGCGGGCAGGGCGGGGGGGTGCCTGGCGGCACCGTCCCAGCAAACAGCATCGGGATGGCAATATTCAGTGCCAGACATGGACTGCTGGGTGGAGGATTGCACAGTTTCACTGGCAATTTTGCCAGGCAGAGCCCATCCTCATGGCCAACCAGCTGAGGTTTTCCCCACCCGCCCAAGACAGACCAGACCGCCCTGCGGTAGATGAAAACAACTGAAAAAATATAAATCAGATTAACTAATAAATAAATAAGAGGGAGGGATAAATAAAAGGTGGCAGACGAGCTGTGCCTGCATTTCATCTATTGATCCTCACCCCCTTGGTGGGCACAGGGCGGATCAATGCTGAAGGAGAAGTCCTCTGCTAAAGTGGTGGGGAAGGAGCTGCTGACGCAGTGTTAATATTAATCAAAGCAAGTCGTCCCTGTGCACGCTGCCAGTGAGACAAAAGCAGGCGGTGCCAGCAGCGCAGGGCCTGCAGCTCGCCCGCTCCTGGGTGCCCTGGGTGAGGAAGGGGCTGCAAGTGGGTTGTGGGTGCCCAGGGCACCCACCCTGCTGCCAGGGGCTCACCCAGCCAGAGCTGCCAGCTGTGGGCATCGGGATGAAGAATGCAGATGCACTGCCAGCAAGAATGGCAATGGGCAGCTGGAAGTGAGGGTGAGGCTGAAATCAGGGCTCCTCTCTGCAGGGAGGGGACACAAACCCAGCCCAGCCCCATCCTGGCAGCATCACCACTGGTGTTTGGGCCACAAGCCACAGCACGTCCACCTGCCCCAAGCAGCTCCTTGCGTGGTTTGGGTGCTTTTTCTTAATGCACCTTCTCATCCCCACCTTGCTGACAACTCCAAAACACATCAGGTTTTAAAACTAGAGGTAAAAAAAATCAAAGTAGCAGGAGCACCAGCCACTCCATGGGATGGTTGGCACTTCCCAGAGACCATTTGCACACTAACAGCTCTTGCTGTAGCAGCAAGTGCACCCTAAGGACACCCGGGATTGTTGTTCAGTCACCTTGCGCTGACACATTCTTGCCCATTCAAAGCCTTTTTAACTCAGAGAGTGCTAAATCAGCCTTTACTGTCTTCACTTAACCACCATCCCGGTCTCCTTGTCACGCTGTGACATGGGGGATTCGGACTTTCCTTGTCTTGACTGACATTTAGATCCTGCTGGGAGGGAGCGAGCTGGCTGGTTGTGCACTGTGAATGCTAAAGTGAGTAGAATAAAGAGGAGAACAACCACCCTGGGAAAGTAGTCACCTGCTGTTTGCTGAAAGAATGAGTTTTACTCAGTTTTCTTCTATTTTTTTTAATTTGTCATTTTGTTGTGTGGCTCAGGAAGCCTGAGGCTCAGGAGCTCTGCTTTCTGTTTCCGAAGGAAACAAATGCCTCACCTTGCAGGTCACTTATCCCACTCCATTTGTGAGCTCTCCCTTTATCAGACAGTGCCTGCCCAGCTCTGCAAAGCCTTATGACACACCTAGGTGAAAGGAAATACCAGGTCTTCCTTGCTTCATTTTCCTCATCCCTTCCCCAAAGTCATCTCTACAAATGAGAGAAGCAGCAGATGTGAGGCACGGACCAGAAGTGCCCTGAGCCAGCACTCAAGAGTCTCATCCTAACACCAAAACCCAAAAACCTGTCTGGAGCCTGTTTTGCAGAGCTGTCCCTCTTGCCCTCCAAAGTCCCAGCTCCCAGCAAAGCCCATCATCTCCCTTCTGTCTTGTCTTCTGGTCCCAAAACCATTTCAGAGCAGAAGATAATTTCCTATTGCTCAGCGTGGCAATGCTGTTTCACCTCTGTTCACTCTGTTCCCTTCTGTTTTCCGCTCCAAGTGTTTAATTGCAAGAACAGGCTTCTGTAGGCTGAAATAATCACCCCACAAGACTGGTCCAACCAAGGAGCAGGAGCATCTTTGCTGGAGCCAAGATAGCTCCAGGAACTGTCACACAGGTCCACTTCTCCTGCGTTTTCCCTTCTCACACTCACGAGTTATTTTTACATTTTCTCTTACGTAACCAGGTCAGGCTCTGCTCTGGTTTCGACTTCTGTCTGAAGCCAAAGGAATAAAAACCCAAACCCTATGAATTCAAGTGTTGGACTTCCAACTGATAACATTCCCAGCTGTCACCCCAGGTCTTCACCATGGCACCTGGACATGCCAAGCTCCAGCTTCTGGGGAGCCCTTGGGATTAACGTGCATGGCATGAGTGGCACAGTGTGACAGCTTCAAACCTCTGGCTTTAGCCAGTCTTTAGTTGTATCATTTCTGTGTACATTGAGTTTCTGACCTTTTTCTTACCCAAAAGCATTCATCCACCAGGACTCCCCAGTTGTGTTATGATCACAGCACCATCAAACCCCTCCATGAGGCAGAGCATAGGTTGTGTTCTGCAAGCAGTGATCCCTGCCGTGCATTTACCTGGCTCACGGCACTCGCGGATCCCAGTCCCAGCAGGTGCCATCCCTGTGCGCTTCGGATGGGACCAGAGCAGAGCACAGAGATCAGGCAAAGGGCATGTTTGCATCCCAGGGAGAAACCGCAAGCAGGACCCTGCTTTTCCAGCCTGACAAACCACACACTCGCTTCTCATAATCGCATTCCCAAAAGATTTTGTTTAAAAAGTTAGTGCTGTCAATAAATCTTAAAGCAGCAACACTCATCCCATCCAGCCAGCAATCTTCTCCCCTTAATTTCACCTCCCGTCAGGAATGGAGATAAACGCCTTTCCTCAGCCAGCAGCTCAGCCCAGTATCAGACCCCTTGTGTTGGCTGCAAAAATCTGGCTGGCCGCGGCAGGGCTGTAAATATCAATTGTTCTAACCCCGTTAGAGCCTAATAGGCTCAGCAATATCTACTGAGGAAAGGGCCTGACCCTGCTCGTCAGCAGTCATGACATGGAACAGCTATAGCATGTTCAGGGTATGCAAAAGGCTTAAATGGACATTTAATGGTTGTCAGGCAGCAGTTCCTATTAATATAAAGACAGTCACATCCCAGGGCTATGAAAAAGGGCTGAAAAGCCGGGAAGAAAAATGAATTTATTTCAATGGATGTTTGCATGATCAAGAAACGATTCAAATAGCTAAAGCTGCTCTGGTCCTGAAAGAGACGCTGTAAGATTGAAACTTGGATAATTAGTAAAAAAGTTTCCTTACACGTGACGCAGATCTTCAATTATTGACATTTTTGTTCATTATCATTTATGCACTTTTCTTTATTTGTGTTTTGCACAAGAAAAAGGAGCGCAGCTCAGGCAGATAATTTGTTGTTTCTTTGCATATCTGTTTTCCAGCATTAAATTTTTAGTTCTTCTCCATCAAAACCAGCCAAACTACCAGCCCTGTCAGCACCCTAGTACTATAATATACATAACAACAACCTCCTCCCACAGAAGATTAACCTCCTACTGCATCCATAACTCCCCCTTCCCACAAATTTTAAAACAAAGAACCTGGAAATATTTACCACCATTCTGAAACTTCGGCAGAGATCTCACTCATGTAAAACCAGAAATTTTAGGCAAAGCCAAAACTGACAATACAATTTTTAGCCCTAAGCTGCTTTGCCTGGGGATGGCCATTCATTTTCTCTCCTACCATGGGTAGGACAGATCCTTTGCAAAGCTTTGTAACACACCAATTTGCCTCACCTTGCAGACTGTACGATTTTACTAATCTTTAAATTGGTAAATTATGTAAGTGACTCCAGAGTGAAACCCTTCACACCAACACAAGAAATTATTTCCATGTCACATGGAGTTTCCTCTTCCCCTTTTTTCTTTTCCTTTTATTTTTTTTCTTTCTTTTGAGTTGTCACCCTTATTTGAGCAACCTTTCCAAGACTTGAAAAGGTCAGTGCCCTCGTATCTGGGCCTTAGGACTGGAGGTGTCGAGCTGTGTTGAAAGACATAATTGAGCCTGGGCAACTCAAGAGGGTTCAGCCTGCCTGGGGTACCCGGCAGCTCCGGCTCTTTGAAGGATCTAAAAAGTGGTGGTGATAGGGATGATGCTGGAATTTCAAAAAGCTGCAGGCGAGCTCAAAAGGTAATTAATATAGTCTAATTGGTCTCAAGGCCCTTCATAGTGGCTCTGTATGCAGTCCTTAGTGTCTGCACTTTTTTCTGTGTCCTTCTGAGGCTCCTGCTCTGGCAGCAGCCAAGCGTTGCCTGTGTTGGGGTGGGTTTCAGGCAGAGGAACAGGCAGCTGCCCGTCACTGCAGCCACTGCTGGAGACAAAAGGCTGCAAATCTGCATGGCTGCCTAGTGGGGAGCTCTGCTGTAAGCAGAAATGCAAAGCAGACGCAAAAAAAACCCCTCGGATCTGAGCAGGAGCATCAAATCCCTCCATCACTCTTGGGATATGGAGGCAGTGGGTGCTGGTGGTCCCAGCTGGGGTTTCCCCCGTGCTTGCCCCAGCAGCCGAGCACACGGTCTCTGTTTGCTCATGGCTGAGTGCAGGATCAGTTTTTAATTCAGTTAGGATTAAACTTGGCTGATTTCTATGTTTGTTGCACATTTCTGTTGCTATTGCTGTGGACACGGTACTTTCATCACACCAATATTACCCTTTTCCCTTTATTTTCTGCATCAACAGCCCTTCCCTGTAAGGCAGGAGCAGGCTGGGTCCTTGCCTGGAGCAGCATCTCCCAGCTGGGCTCTGCAAGACCTCAGAAAGCGACCCAAGAAGTAACTGCAAAGAGCAAACAGCCACTTACAGCCCAGGTGTGTGCTTCCTCCCACTTGAGGCTCAGCAGCAAATAAAACGAGGGGAAACCACAACAATAAACAAGTATTGTGGCTCAGCCTGATATTCATTTCAGCAGAGAAAAACCCTTGCAGCAGCACAGCTCAGGCTGGCTGGCAGGAGGGGTTTTGGTGGATGATCATGAGGTGTAGGAGAATGGGAAGCATCAGCCCTCAGAATTCAATTTTTAAAGTCTCCGAGAGCAATGCAGCAGCTGACTTCAATAGAAGAAGGCCATGAAAAAAGGTCCACAATTTCCTTTTACGCCACCACTGCACTCAGCAGGCCCTGCTCACCAGCCAAACATGGGAAAAGAGAGTGGGAGAAAAGGAGTTTCCCATCTCTTTGGCTGAAGCTGCCTCATCATTCCCTCACCCAACCCAGCAGCAGGACACACTGCAGAGAAGACCCTGAGATCTCAGACACAGCCTGAGGAATACAACCGTGGAAAACAGTCCATGCAATTGGGTAGATTTCCTTTCATTTTTTTAATTATCCTTTTTTCCACATCGCCCAGCCCTCCCTCCTTTCTCATCACACTCTTCACTACACACTGTCTACTTAGCAAAATAAATGGCTGCATTCTCAGCACAGAGGGACGTAACGGCTGCTCGGCTTGCTAATGGTCTCTAGTTGCAATGCAGCAGCCACGGGGTTAAATATATCTTGGCAGCTCCAGAAGCTGTGCCCAAGCAAAGATAGATAAGGTACAGGCAGAGCAGCAAGGATGCCTCCAACCCTGAAAGCTTTTCTGGCAGTGACCTTTATGTACTCTGGGCCACCCAAAATGTACTTGAAGGGCCAAAGCATTTCAAGGTGGTGTTTGCCCTCTTGCTTCTCATTCTTGGAATAAAAGCAGGACCATAAATACTCCTTGTACATCTTAAATTTCTTACCACTGATTTGAATACTAAGTTGAACAGCTCTTGAAATCATGGCCCTGCTCCTACCAGCTGTAGCGACCGGAAGCTGCTGCACATGCCATAGCTGCCCTATCTCCCCAGCTACCTGGGATGGGGAAAAGGCACCACTGTGGGCTGTAAAACCAAGGAAAACTGCAGTGAGTTCCCCTGCTATGCAGCAGCCATCAGTTGGGCACAGCCATGGGCAGAGTGTGCAGAGCAAACCCCCGTGTCTGCCCTGGGTCTTTGGTGCCAGGCAGGCTCTGAAGCCAGGCTGCAGGAGAAGGAACCACTCGGCAGTGCCTGGTGTACACCCATCTGTCCAGCCTGCCTGAGGGAGGCTGTAAAAGCTGGCAGGTGGACAAAATTAAAATAAAAGCATTGTGGAGAATTTTTCTGGGTTATGTCTGTAATTATGACAATGGACCCTACTCAAACTCTAAGTCCTTGTCCTTCCTAAGGATTCTGCTTTCCTAGCTATCCCTATATCACCACATTTCCTTATAAACAGCACATACCCATCTGAACACGTCCATTTTCTTTTTATTTTTCCATGACTGCAAGGTGCCTTATATAGATTTTTTGGAAGCCAGCCCATAATCAAGCAAAGGAGAGTTTTCTACCTTCGTCTGTTCAAATGGCAGCTTTGGGAAGTGGCAAATGATAGCAAGGATGCTGCCAGGAGGGCTGGAGGGGGAGGCTGGTGTCCTGGACCTCTTCACCACCCCATCACTGCCCAGCCGGGTGACCCTGGGCAGAGCCCTGCGACCTCTCGTACCAGCCTACAAGGTGAGTGTGAGAATGGCTTCCCTGGACACAAGTGTGTAGTGAGGCTTAATTAGAGTTGAAAAGCCCTTCAAGCTCCTCAGCACAAGCCGTTTTAAATAAAAAACACTATAATAACAAACTGGATATGGCATGAAGGAGCCTTGAAGAGGAGCAGCGACGCACAGCAGTGGTAGGATGGCTGAGAGAAGTTATTGGGACCACCCACGTCTCATCCTGGCTTCCCTGTCACTCCTGATGCAGGTGCCACTGGGGAACACCATCCCCAAGTGCAGAGCAATCCTTTCATTTCCTAACAGCCACTGCCCAAGCCCACCAGGCAGCCCACCAAAAGTCTTTCCAAGCAGCACCATGGGGGGAAAAAAGGACTTGAATGCAACTAAAAACATTTCCTTGCCCCTTCTGTGGTCTGAAAGGTGCCTTGTCCTTTGGTTTGATGATAAAAAACCCTGAGGAATTGTGGTGACATTGCTCCTGCACAGAGAAGCTGCCCCAACCAAGCTGGTGCACCGGCACCTCTCACTTCTGGTGTGATCTCCAGCAACCACCTAGGATGAGGGATGCCACCTCATGCCATGCCTCAGGATGCCTGCAGACCAAGCTCTCAGGGCTCCTTTGTCCCAGGGACCATGCTCATGCCCAGGTCTCCCAGCGGTGTTATTATCCCAAGGTCCCTGATTATGGATGCTACATATCTGCGTTCTTCCCCTGTATCCTCAAGATAAACATGTCCTTCACTGTAGTCACCTACTCCATCATACACTCCTATCAAATGAGCCTTGCTAGCTCGTAAATTACTGTGCAAACCATTCCAAACAATAAAGGCAATTTTACTTACTGAACCATTAAATTTACATACTTAAATTAGACTCAACCAGACGTTGAGAGGGGACGTCTCGCGGCCAGACAAACAATGAATTTAGGGAAAGAGCTGCCGTGTACTTCCCCACCTCTCACATGAAATTAATGAGGTGCTTCAATTTAATCATCATTAAAATTACATCTTTATTTAGTTACTTAGCAGAGTTTGACTCTCTGTGTGGCAAGGAACACAGAGTAAATGCCTCTAACATCAACCCTTCTGCAGAGGGGAGTCAGGGAGAGGGTCAATCCCCCCAAAATGCCCTTTGCACCCCTACACAGCCAGGCCATCAAGATCCCAAACCATTCTCCAGGTCTTATTATTAAGTTAAAAGAGCGAGGGAAGAGAAACAACAAGTCAGAGTAAATTGAGAAAATAAGGTCTATGATTGGTCTAAGAGGGGTTTGAGACAGGTAGAAAGAAAGGCACATTACATCTTTAGACGGGTCCAACAAATGAGATGCTCTCGTAGCATTCTTGGTCGCAAAGTTCAGTGCATATGGTACAGACAAACTCATTAGCAAAGCAAGAGTTTGACACAAAAGCATACAGGGATATGGAGACAAAGAGCCGAGAGACACACCTGATCTCATGTGCACGTGCAAATTCTTTTGCATTTGCTACCCCTTCCCGGTTTCTTCATGTCAAGATGCTCCCATGCATTGCAGGGGAGGCTGGTGAGAAGGGTTCGGGGATGGGGAGGGCAGCGCTGTGGGGCAGTCTCGGGGTGTTGCAGACCAAGCCCAGCTTCCACCTTTCCCCATCCCATGCCTGGGGGTGCAGCATGCCCAGAACCATGCCATGCATGTCCTGAGACACAGGTGAGAGCTCACAGCCCATAAATGTGGTTGAGCAAGGGCTCCTGCGGCTGCAAGCACTTGGTTCGGTACCAGAAAGTTATCAATAAGAAATAGGGATTTCTGGGCACAGCAGCTAAGCCTGGGAGGGTCTGTGGGGACAGGAGGAGGGATCAAGCTGGTGTGGTCAGACTGCTCATTGGAGAAGGTCCAGTGCCCTGCCTCTCTGCAATATTGAAAAGTCATGTCAGAAAGCAGAATAAACAGGTTATGAAACCCTATGGAAGTGGTATAAAGGAAACCGGTCCCTGCCGTACTGGGCATAACATCCACATGTAGTAAGAGATGGAAAGTTTGCAAAGCAAAGAGTTCTGCACAAAAGTAGGAAGGGAGAGAGACTCCAGCCCTAAGTCACCTGCGGTTCACCCAAGGTCACTCAGGATGTTAAAGGCATAATGAGGTCTTCCTCAAAATAATCAACAGGCTACAAAAACATTGACCTTTGTTGTTACTCTAAAATAACTGTCAACCCAACAGACTAATTCTCTGATCCCAGCTCTAGAGCTCAGTGATCTCTGTGTCTTCACTCCTGTTTGACACTGATGAGAATGAGCAAGATTAGGCCTTAATGAGTTACATTTGGAGACATGAAACACTGGGAATCCCTCTTCCCGCATGGGTACACATGGCTCTGCATGGACAGGGCATGTCCACACCATTTTCTTCAGAAAGTCTTCACTTCAACTCATTTCATTCATGTCCACTCCAGCAGCCAAGAGACATCAGCTCCCAACAAGCCCATGGAGACACCATGGATAATGCAAACCCCTTTCCTAAGAGACAAAGGATACCTCCAAAGCTGTGTTTACATGACCTGTGATGCCATCTTCCAGCTGTCAGCAGAACATCTGGCCTTGTGCCGCAATGCTGGGGCTCCTGGCAGTGCCCTGCCCAGGGTGTGTGTGTGCAGAGCAGGAACCAGGCACCCACACCAGCTCCATTGCACACACACACACTCAACATTACATAGCAACATCATTTAGTTGCTACTCGCGAGCTCTATTTTCCTGTTGATCCCTGCACAAGTCCTGTCCTGGCAGGTGTTGTGTGCCACCAGACACCACAGTGAGCAGTTAGACCTCAACTCACACCATGACCCCAAAACCATAGCTCAAGCAGGATACAAGGGAGTCTGACATCCCTTTTGGGTGGCAGTTTTCTTCAGGTGGGGAAGATAAAAATTACTTATGTATAGTGAGAAGCAGCACTTGCACCTGGAAGCTCACTGCATTAAAAATAAATAAATAAATAAAAAGCCCACAAAAGAGTAAACACCAAACTGCCAACTGCTTTTTACCTTTTGTAAATCAAAATACACTTTGGAAATAAAAACTCCCAAATTATACCAGGCAAGATGAAACATTAACCCAGGAAGAGTGGCGATGGCAGGAGCAGGGATGCAGTGACTAGAGCCAGAGCTACAGTTTGTCTACATTAAAAATGCAGCATCAGCAGAGGCGTCTGAAAGAGTCATTTATCAACTCCTGGATTAGAGAGACATCTTAAAGTAAGTGCACCATTTATACGCACATATGCACAAATTGTCTGCTGAGGAAGGAGAGGAGAGCTGAAGTCTTTGTGCCTTGGAAGTTTCTCTCTAGTCCTCTGGGTAAACGTAGGGCCAGAATGACATTAGGCATGGAAAATAGGAACCTTGCTCATGGTAACAGGGGGTACGATTCATGTGAGCAGCCGGGATGGAAAGTAATCTAATGCCGCAATTTCAGAGAAACAATATAGAGTCACTCACATACATCATGATTAATGGCTGGATACCATAGTGTGAAAACCATTTAAAAAATGGCATTTTTGTCACTGACAATGTTACACATATAGTAAAGGTCATACATGATAAGAGCATTATCCATATTTCTTCTGCAAACATGCTTAACCTTGTAGAGCACAATTCCCTGGAAGATTGGTGATCCATCTCCAGCTGCAAACTGTGCTCTTCAGAACCTGAGAAGGCCAATTTTACATTTATATCATTCACATCAATGCACACACAGGCCCTGCACGCCTTTCGAAGTAGAAAGGGACGGAAATGTTTTACATTTACAGTAGGACCTGCACCAGGCTCTCCTCCCTCCACCTTGTCTCTGTCTGCTACCTCAAGCTGGAGCTGATGCTGGGAACCCAGTTACTTGCAAATCCCCTCCTTAGAATCTATTTCAGGAGCCCCTTTGGCATCCTCTGGCCACAGATAGGTCCCACCGGTGAGTCTATGCACCCCAGTGGGGCTCATCTCTGCTACCTGGCAGCGTTTAGCACGAGAATGTCAACAACTTGTTGACCAGCTGCAATCTGCAGAGAAATCTCGTCCCATTTATAGAATCATAGAATGGTTTGTGTTGGAAGGGACCCTAAAGACCATCTAATTCCAAAACCACTGCCATGGGCAGGGACACCTCCCACTAGACCAGGTTGCTCAAAGCCCCAAACAACCTGGTTTTGAACACATCGAGTGATGGAGCATCCATGAAGATGACTGCCTTGGAGATGTCCTGCTGAAAAGCTTAGATGAGTCCATATACTAAACATTTACCTTTTTGAGAGCTATATTTAAAGCACACAGACCCCTTCCAAAGGGTCAGCTCAGACTGTAAAAGAGCCAGGCAACAGGTGAGTCAATTCAGATCAAAACTCAGCCTGACCTGTGTCACCAACTGAGCCCTCATACACCTTCTGAAGTGCATGTGGCTTGCCATAACCTTTTATAGCTGCATCCACAACTTGCATAGTTCTCCAGACTCGCCAAAACCCATGAGCACCGGTGTGATGAGTCAGAATGCAACCTTGCCTTGCAGCTGCTGGAAGCTTGGGTGTCTCGGCTGAAATTCAGAGGAGCAACAAGGTTCATGATACATTTTGCAGCAGATTGTGTGGCCTTCTGGAAATGCCACAGAGCACGGCACTGAGCTGTGTAAGTGCCATTGGCTGCTGGTTGATAGACACTGGCAGGGGGAATTTTTCCAATAAGTAGTCACATATCTACCCATGTTTGCACGAGTATTCACTCTTTGGCCACACCATGCTCTGTCCGTCTGCTGCTCAGGGTCCTTTTCCTGCCAGTGCTGAGCTTTCCTCATTAACCTCAGATCTAGCTGCAATTCAGAGTTACACTCCACACTAACAAGCCAAGCACTGTACCAAAATATAATTATTTCTACAGCAAATAAAACCCCTGTATGAAATAAGTATTTGTGTAGTGAGATCCAGCATAAGGCTTCATTGCATCGGGTTAGACTCGACTTTAAACATCTCTGTGATGCCTCACCTTGAGTAGGGCCTGGGTACCAAGACAGAGGCCATGGTCACCGAAGGATACTCTTATCCTTCAGCATGGCACAAACATGAGAAAATGCCAAAGCCACCACTAAGACAGGACAAGCAGCACTGCCGTTTGCCACCTCCACAT
This sequence comes from Eurystomus gularis, assembly GCA_013400335.1. NCBI lineage: Eukaryota > Metazoa > Chordata > Aves > Coraciiformes > Coraciidae > Eurystomus > Eurystomus gularis. The sequence goes on along the minus strand of VZZY01021477.1, from coordinate 181,848 downwards.
GTTGAATCTCTGCTAACAAATAAGCATCGCTATAAAAACTGCAGGGATGTTATTACACCCAGCAGGAGTTGGGTGAGTGGGAGTTCAGAGGCTGTAGGCAGGATCTCTCCCCATCACCAGCTCCTGGCTCCCCGGCAGATCTAACCCCCCTTGGAGAGGAGGGTGTGATCTCATTGCAAAGGAATTTCCTCTGTGGGAGACACTGGAAAACTGCTATGGGAAGGGATGGGATCTCAGCACCTTGCAACCACCTCCTGGAGCAGGGCGTCTTGCCCCGAGCTGGCTGTGAGACAGGGACTGGAGCCCCCCGGCCTCAGGTTCAGTGATTTTTGCATCGCTTGGAAAAGTGTGACCTCAGATCTCCCTAAGAAACCCCACATCCCTAGCAGCCAGTGTGGGGTCAGCCCCTCCAGTGTAAGCAGCCTGGGGAAGCGGTGAGGAGGCACTGGGCAAGGAGGAGCTGCCTGTGCAAAGAGGATGGAGGGGATGGAAGGGATGGAGGGGACATTTCCACGCTGGCAGATGTGTCTTGCCAGATCAGCTTGTGCTTTCTTATGTGAACAGCACAGTGAAGGCTTCTCACTGCACTCAGGGTGGGAAAGCTTTTCCCCAGAGTGGTTTGCAAAGACTGGCTGGACCAAATTGTTCTTCTCATCATGAATGTCTCTCTCTGAGCCACCTTACCCATGCAGATACTCAAATGTTATTAATATGAATGAATGTATCTTGTCTCGGGGTGCCTCATGGTAGGAGCCATTTCAGAAACACTGGGAGGGTGGAGGGAAGGAGGAAATACAATTGAGCAGCCCTGGTTGCATCTGTCCTATTCCTCAGGCGACAATTTCTCTCTCCCAGGAGCACCACAGACTAGAGGCACTCACAGATTATACATCAGTGAGTCTTCTGCTTTGCAAAATTAGCTTTCTTAGCAAGGAAACAAAGGATTTGCTGTATTGGATCAGGCTCCTGACATGTCTGCTGCTGCATCCAAGCCCTGGTACTTAAGAAACACAGCGGCTCTCCTCTCCTCTGCTGTGCTGGCCAAGTCCCTGCCTGGGGAGCTGCGTGCACAGGCAGAGATCACTTCCAGATTGCCACAGAAATTCATCTAATGCTTAGTAGCAGGTAGTTTAACTTCTCCCCTAATTTTGTCATCTTACATACCCACAAATGGGCAACATTATTTAGCCCTTTTAAAAACTCAGCCAGAACGTTTATCTCAATAAGTACCTTCAGCATTGCCCTCCATAAAGGCAACTACCTACTGCATGAAAAGAGGGTTCCTTTTTACTGGTTCGAAATTTACTGCCCTAGATGGTTTACGGCTGTTAATACAATGAAAGCTTTTGTAAGGAGAGGATGAAGTTGGGGGGTCGGGCAGGAGACAAAGATAACAGTCTGTAGCTAATGCAAGGGCTTCACATGCCTGGCCTGATGGGAAGACCATAACTCCTAACACATTTAATGGCACAGGCAAGGAGAAGGACTATTCAGAGCATTCCCCAGAGGGTCACAGCACAGATCATCCCCATCAGCTCTCCCGCGGCAGGTGATGGAGCCCTGTGGGTACCACTGAGGCTGCACTGCCCTGGTGAAGGCAGCAGCGGCTTTTAATCCTTCCCCTCTTATGCAAAGGAGGGATGAAGAGGGCTTCTTAGCCGAGCAGAATCTGCCATTCCCTGTGGACCCAAGGAGAAGGGTTCATAGCCAGGGAGAAACACTAAAAGCGATGCAGAGCACTGTGCCTGCAAACACAGGCTAGGCAGACAGGGCTGCAACCTGGGAAACGCCAGTGTCTGCCGTGCCAGCAACAGCCTCTTTTCTTTTGACCTTTAACTTATCCTAGCCCAAAACAGAGCACACAAGTCACGTTGCTGTGTTTTACAAAGCCTCGAATCAAACACCTAGCCAAAGGTCTGGAGAAGAGGTTTCCTTTGGGATGAACGCTGCACACTGCTGCCAGCACGAGCAAACACGGGCTGTGCGGCAGCAGCTTTGCCTTCTCGTCATGCGAATGCTGGCACTGAGAGGGCACTGCCGGGTAGAGACCTCCTCCCTTCGCAGCAGACCTGCTTCAGGGGATCTCTATCTCCAAAATTTTCAGTAGGAGAAGAAAACCATCCCAGCTGCACGGCAAAGGGAAAAATGTGGCATCTCAAACACACACAGATCCAATCTCTAAACCAAAAGCCATGCCCTGGCTCCACACATCGCTGCCTATCCCTATCCAAAAGGCAGGGCGGCCATCTAGGACTTGATGAGAACCCATGTGCCCACCAACACCTAATCATACAGTCCTGCACAGACCAACACACACGAGCATGTGCAGGGAAACCTCCTGGAGCCCTTGGACTGCATCTGTGCTCGGCTGAGCGGTATCGCACACACATTGTGAGGCTGTCTGGGTCTCGGGGCATGCAGCAGCACATGTATTTCCATCAGCTTCGTCCTCCCCACAAGCCCGGAGTTAACTGCTGCGAGTGCTCTCTGCCATCTTTTGTGAGCTGAGAACCAGGAGCGCTGCATAAATCATTATTCTTGCTAATTACCAGGAAACATCAAACAAGACAAGCATTTTACTCCTCATCACTGAATTTTGTTATGCTAATTAGAGTTGTATAAGCTGTTGCTATTAAACCTGGAGAGTCAGAAAAACATTTGCATTAATACCCACAAAGCTGCATCAAAACCTAGTTATTAGTATTTCAATGAGGTTCAGGTTATGGGGAAGCTGCTGCCATTTCAGGGGCTGGTTTGTTGTTTTTAAATCCCGCTGCGAGCGAAAATATAAATTTTGAACGGGTGAGGCCTCATGCAGACAATACTTCTTTTAAATGAGGAATCTAAAAACTAAGGAAACTTTGATCAGGAGCAGATAGAAACGGGAGGGGGAGAGGGGAGGTGCAGCAGTGCAGAGGTTGCCTGGCTCTGTGTATGGTGCTGCTCAGACGAGGGCTCAGAGTCCTTGAGCACTGACTGCAGTGCCAGGCTGGACTTTGCTGTTTGGGTTTCTGAGTTCCTGCTGTTCCCCAGACACTTGGCTTGATCTGGGTGGTTTGAGTTTGGCTCTCTGAAATGCGGCTAGGAAGAACAGAAGCCGGCTCCTGCCTTCGCATGAGAATTGCCATCTCCTTGGAAATCTCCCCTCCAGAAGCCTGCCTTCACTTATACCTTGTGCATCACACTGGAAACCAAGGGGTTCACTGGAGGGATGGGAGGAAGGATTTCTGGTTACCAAAACACACGCACCAAGCCACACATCTAACTAAACCTATGTGGGGAGCCAACTCTGTAACAAGAATTGGCAGTTCCTTCTTTTGAGTGCCAATCACAGCAGCTGAGCATTTGATCTGAAGATCTCACAGCGCTTTAGAAAGTCAAATTATTCCCCCACGTGCCCCTTTCATACAACAATTATCACCATTTAATGCATCAAATACATTTGAAAAGTTCAGGGGAGCCCAAAGAGTCAGCTCATGAGCAAATGAGAGGCATTTTAACCCCTTCGCGCCTAGTGTGGGAGCATCATTTTAGTGAGCTATTTGCAAAGGCAAATACACACACATTACTATTCCCATCATATGGAGGTGCTGGTTTTGAGCTCATGTGAACTGATATCACAGCAAACCTCGTACCACACAGGGAGGCTGTGACAGCAGCAGAGGGAACCCATCAGGGAAGGAGCTGGGGTATAATTAGAGTCAGAAACATGCACCCTTACCCCAAGATAACGCCGTGGGTGTCAGAGCACTGCATTTGACCTGTGTAGCAGGCAAGCAGACTGTCCTTCTTGCCAGATACTCCAAGCACACTTCATTAGCAGGCTCCCCAGCCCCCTGGCTCAAGCCACAGAACTCCCTTTGCCTGGCATTTATTGCTCCGTAAAGAGCAGACCCTATTGACAGCTGGCTGCAGCTTAAATAATACATCTTGAGCTCTCTCTATAACCCATGGTGTTATTCTATTGATGGGGCTACAAGTTATCTGTTTTTAACACACCATTTGTCATCAACTCCTGGAGAGGGAAAGCCATTCACTCTCTCACTGTATATTTCTATCAAAGAAGGAAAGAAAAAAAAAAAAGTGGGAAGAAAAGTATTTCTTCCATTTTCTCTTTCTGGCGGAAACACACAGGTGAATTGTGCAGTGGCGTGGAGGAAGCAGTGTTCCAGTAATGATGACTTGTGGTGGCAGCACTGCGTGTTCCATCGTTTTGCTGATGCAGAGGAGCTCGGATGCACAGCACACCCCATCCCACGCTGCCATTAACACCTCCCTGCACCCCCTGGGTGCTCCTACCAACGGCACCGACCTGTGGGATGTGCTGGGTGAAGTACCCAGCCTGGGGCTACATCCCTCTCCCCCAGTGCCAGACCCCATTGCGGGCTCCCCGAGCATCCTCAGCATCAGCCTTGATGACTTTTGGAAGCATTGAGTGCTCTGTCTTCACTCCAGCCTCATTTCACTCTGCATGCATCCAAGAAAATAACCACAGCACCTTTGCCTCCGGAAGATGCTGTTGAGGTCTCACCCCCTCTACTTCGATATGAATCAGCATAAGGAGAAGAGACAAACACAAGCCGGGTGCCATCATCCCACAGAACCTGCTCTAATTCTGTGTCCTCCCTAATCACAGGCAGATTAAGAAAAAAAAATCCACATCAGCCACGCTTCTGTAAGGAGAACTCTAAGAAGGATGAGGAAAATGAAGACACTGTGAAATGCAATAGATGTCAACTTCTACTTATTTTTTAATTTCATCTCTTACAAGCTTTTTGGAAGCTAACATGATTAAGTTCTTCACACAATTTATTAGCATCGTGTTGGAAATCCAGCAGTGTATTACACTGTCTGAGTAATCCAATTAGTAAAATGTATTTATTTAACCAGAATATTAGCTGCACACAATCCCAAATGAAGTAAAGTCCCTGATCCTGGGGTTCCTCTCACTTCTTGGAATCCATTTACCAGCTACAGAAAGGTTTACTCTAATGAAATAAATATCAGCCCTACAGTTTTGGAGTAATACAAGAAAACCACTCTTGCTGCTCAGCTAACGGCTTTTGTTGTTGTTGTTCCGGCGGATACTGATGGCACACAGATTTCACAGCAGCACAAAGGTTTTTCTGGCTCTTCTGCCTTCCCCTCACCCCAGCCCCAAGAACATCCCCAAATCCCCCCAAGCCCACCTGGATTCCCACTCTCTACAACTACCAAATCATTTCCCAAATTAAGAACGTTTCTTTTTTTTCATTCAGCAACCCACATGCAAAAGTGAACCTCGTACCCTCTTTACCCTGATTTACAAGAGCTTTGAAATAAAATCACCGTGGGAAGTGAAGGCTCTCGAGCACTTTTTTCCCTCCTAATGAAGGAGCTGAGTGACAGCCCCCGAGGCTGGAGGGCTGAGGCAGCCTCAGCAGCATCCTCACCATCCTCATGTGCTGCCCTGACTCACTGCTGAGCTAATGGGGCTGTGCTGGGAGCATGGACTGATGGCTGACAGTTTGGGGGGGATATTTTAGGGATTTGCTTTTTTTCCTCTTTTTAAAATTTTGTTATTATCTTCAACACACTCAGCTCCTAACACAACAGCATCCCCACCTAGGGCTCCTGGCCACCACAGGGGTGACTCTCTGAGGCCGTGGCGAGGGAAGGGGAGCGGTGCCACGCAGCACCGCAGCCGGGACACCAGACCACTGCCTCTGCAGCCAGCCCTGGGAAACAGCTCGCTGATGACCGATGGTATTTTTCCAAAGCTACTACTCCAATTTATCTTCATTAATTGGCTTAATTAATTATTTTCCCCTGTGAGCAGTGGGAGATTCAGTCATGAACAACAGCAAGGAGATGCGATGCAGGGAGCCGAGTCCTCTGCTCTGCCCTTGTCGCTGCTGGGCAGCTTTCGCTGTTGCCCCTGGTCTTTGTATCTGGGTCTGTGAAAGAAGCTGTAGATGAGGTCAGGGGAGCCACAAACACCCTTGTCTTCTCCCACCCAGACAGGGTGTGGGAACGAAGGCTTGGGGTAGTGCAGCATCCCTGGGAACCCAGGGATTTTGGGAAGTCTGGACATGCCACGTCAGCAGGAAAAGGCACAGACAAGATGGATTTTCTTTACTTGCTCATAACCCATTTTTCTCACACCTCATGGAGCAGGACCATGTTCTCCTTCTCCTTGTGCTGCTGCAGCAGCACCTGTGAGATGCCTCTGAAAGCTGCAATGGCAAAGCCAGAGAGAGAAGGAAGGGACTAACTGACGGAGTTAATAATAGACATCATTTGCAATGTGCCTCCGAAAAAATGAACGTCCTGAGGCAAAAGATCTAATTTGGTGTTTCCTTTCAGATCCTTCGCTGAACACAGCCAGCACTGGAGGAAGGGAGGTATCTGCGCCAGCGACTCACTTGGGCTCTGTGTGCAAGCCCCCGTGATGCTCATTCACATGCAGAGAATTTGAGAGAGATCCTCCCATTAATGCAAACAGGAATTACCCATGTAATCTTGGGATTAACGGAGCCCAAGGAATTATTTATATTTCCTAAATGAGGGAAACTGTATCAAGTGGGTAAGTCAGAGTCGGGGAGCCAAGGTACTGGAGAGTGACTCCCTACCTGCATCTGCATGAACCACCATCATTGGCCTTCTTGAAAATGGGTTTGTATGAGGTTGCACAAAGTATTTGGTGTCTTTGGACAAAAGCTTCTGCAAATGGATGGACTGATACCATCCTCAGGCTCACTTCCAGGGAGCCATGCAAACTTCAGATCCCAAATCTGTGCTTACAGATCATCCCTGCATCACAGTGGTGCAACTCCTCATTCTCCATCAATGATCACAGCAGAAGTAGGAATAATTAAGACCAGTTTCTTACAACTTTATTTAATTTCTCTTGCAAAGTCTCTCCCGAAACAATCTGTGTCCCCTAGATAGCATCCAGGGCAACTGTGGCGTGGGGACGTGGACCTGCTCCCTCCCTGGTCACACAGAGCATCCTTCTTACTGACTCTACCATCACGCTTTGAAATCAGGCTCAAATCACCCAGAGCATTCACCACACCATGCTTTTCAGTCTTTACTCATCAAAGGCTGCAGTGACAGGCAGCAGAGCCCTCAGAGCCCCATCTTCTCCCAAATGCTATAATACTCATAATAATCACAGCAACAACAACAACAACAGTTACAATAACCCTCCATCCTTCACACACCAGACGACAATAGTCAGACTCCATTTCCAAACTAAGACATCTCCCGTGCTATTCTCCCTCCCCTCCAGACTAATAGCTGACAATGTATGCCTTCCACATTAATGATAAGGGTTCAAGGGGAAAGAGACTGCTCTCCCGTTTCGCTGACATTACACTCTCCTATGTACCCACCAACATACCCTAAGGCAACAGAACTAGTAATAGGTTCCTCTAACTGCCTTCTGCATCAAATTTGACACCAGGTGCTTTCTTCTCCTTTCCCATCGCTCACCTTATAACTTTGTCATCATCATTGATTTTGACTTAAGGAGAGAGAAAAAAAAAACAACCCACAGCCCAGCCCTCTCCCCCTGCTCATATGGCACCAGGGTGGTGAAGCACAACTGCTACAGGGACTTGGAGCAGGGAAGAGGCAGGCCGAGGGGGCTGCTTCTCTTTTACCTGAGTCTCAGCTCTGGAAGGACCAAGGCAGCAAGCTGGGAGCGTTTGCTGCACCCAACAGACTGTCTGCAGCCCTGGGTCACTGTTGTTGGCTATGGGGATGCTTCCCAGATTGCAGGCAGCACTGTTTGGGTGCTCGATGGCGTTCTGCACTTGGCTCATCTTCCTACTGAGGTCAGGATTCATTAGTTTTAGGCGGCACTCCTTTCTCCTCCTTCTTTCTTCCACAGAAAAGATAGCTGGAGTGATCTCTATCTGCTTCTGGACTATGTCACACTGTACAGTGAAAACCCCTCTGTTACCACCCGATACTCCTCATCACCATCTGCTGCACAGGTGATGCTGGCCCCAGCAAGCCTTTGGTTCTGGCACTGGGAAGGGGTGAGTGGTGGCTTCACCACAGAGGGGTGAAGGACCCTTTCTAGCAGTAACCCCGTGGACAGGGACAGATATGTCCCATGGGGCAACAGATGACCATTTCCCCTCAGTTTAGTTACCAGATGATCAAGGCTCTCATCTCAGAGAAGCGGGCTGGGCTCCTGTGCCAGTACTGGCTGCTCCCCAGTACAACGTTGCCAGGAGATACCTCAGTCCAATTGCTAGCACTCATCTTTTGCAGCCGCGTCCTAAGATGTGCCTTACAAGGGGCTGTAACTGTGCTGGAAGGGGAAGAAACCTGTCAAAATCCCCCAGCATGGGGCAATCCTTCCTACTGCCATCCAGAGAAACCCCGCCTGCGCAATGCAGGAGAGCAGCAGGCTCCTCCTGTCTGGTTTCTTAACAGATACCCAGAAGCGAATCCCCAGAGTGGGACTGACCCGCAGCTGGTGTTTTCTTTGATTTATGTCGGAACCTATTTATGTCCTCTGCTTAAAACAATCCAGTTCGTGTCAGCAGTAAATGAAACTGTGTACCATCCAGCAGCTGTTTGGCTGCTACCTGAAATGAGTTTCACTCCAGTTCTTATCAAGCAGAAATCCTTTTAATCATCAAAACTGCCACAGCCTTGTTGGAGCTGTGGTTGTGTGGTGATTATAACAGGAGAAGGCATATTGCAAGCCGGGGATGTATGTGGCAAGAGCCATGGAATTGCTGGTGATTTTCTCCCGGGGTTGCAGCCACTTTGGACACAGCAACACATGTAAAACAGTTGATCTTTGGTGGTGAGGACCAGCCCACTGTGGACCTGGGCACTAGCAAGGTTTTGCCAGGGCTGTAAGGTCAGGGCTGGGCTGAATGGGGTGCCAGATAGCATCTGGTGTCTTCACCACTGTCTCGCTGGTGGCCCAAGTAGGCTCAATACTGTGAAAACACCAGTGCCCACTGAGACTTACTTATTTTGTAGCGCTTGCTACTGATAAAGCTAATAGAGCAAATGGAGACCAGTTCAGGAAGAACCCAGAACAGAGAGAGTCCAAATCCGATCTGCAGCACTTACACCCTAACAAGTCTCCCAGTGAAGGACTCAACTAACGAGGCTGTTGGTGGCAAGTGAAGATGCCGAATAAAGAGTGGGGAACAGTCGCCCAAAGCTGTTCTGAATTCATTAAAGAGGATGGTAAAAGCTGGGCTGCTCCATTCAGGGACCCAGCATGAGGCCACATAACCTGCTCGTCCCACCGAAAACTAAGGATCACAGCTTGAGTGGAGAGTATCAGAGGCTCTCAACACGTTGCTTGCAAACAAGCTGCAGACCAAAAGCAATTTGAAGGAATTATTTGGGAAATAATTCTAAATAATGAACGAATGGAGAAAAGTGCAAGCTGTTTACAGATAACTCACCCGCAGAAAAGAGCTGAATTTGCCGAGTAGATGATTCACTATTGATTATTTCCCCAGCTCTAGCTGTAACCTTATTTAAAGCATTAATTAAGACAAGTCTTCATAGTTCAGCATATTCTAATCTGCTACAGGAGGAAGAGCTCTCGAGAGTTGAGCCCTGCCCTCCTGGAAGGAAATCTGAAGATTCACACCTTGCTCCTGGCTCCTGCTTGGATGGGGAGGAGGTGGAGGGACAGGAGCAGAGCTGAGCACCAGTCTGAGACCCAGAGACATCCCCGATAGCTGATGCAGACATTTCGGTAGCCTGCGGGTGAGTGCCTTGGTATGGCAGGGGAACATGAGATCCTACCTGGCTGTTGGCTGGATTTCAAACAGGACAGCTGCCTCTTGGGATAAACCCTTTAAAGGCAGCCAAGGCAATCTGGTTATCCCTGCGGCCGGCTGCCCTCAAATGACCTGTGGCCAAGTCTGCCCTGATGACAATAGATAAATGCATGCTCTAAAACACGCCCCAAAATGACTCAGTCTGTGCAAGTGCCCCTTGTGTCACCCAGCCCTTTCAAAAGGTCCGGGTTCGGCTCCAGCAGCTTCAATACCGTCTCCTGGAACCAACAGGGTGCTCAGAAGCACAAAGCTCCCGGGGTTATATTAAGAAAAAGGAACCTGGGTTTCCTTTCAGTTATATCAAGTGACTCCAACTGCACCTACCACTAAATCTGCTAAGAAATGGCATACACATGTAAAGGCAAACACATTGGCAACTGGCCTGCTCTTCAGCCAGGGATTGTCACCTGTAGGTACATCTCACTGAAAAGAGCCCAACTTCAGCCTGTGCTGACAGCAAAGTTACTGAGCAAGCCTCCAGCTAGTGAAACACAGGCTTACATCTTGGCTTCTCATGTCCATGCGTTACCAAACAGGGCAATCCAATCCAGCACAGTAAGATTTATGATTCAAAACCCAGAGGAATACAGCTCAGGATGCTCAGGGGAAGGGTCAAATTGTTGCTCTCTAGCTCTGCTCCCCAAGATGGACCTGTAGCCTAGTTTGCTCTGCAGAGCCACCGATCCCCTGCCTGTCACCCCAGGACTGCTGGCACAGCACATTGCAGGCAGACGCGTGCTTGCTTTCCCCACATCCTGGAGAAACAAGGACATGATAACCTGGCACCTACCTGAAGCTAAAATACTCTTTCAACCAGCTGATTAGCTCAGCATTGCCCAAAGCATGTTTGCATCATTTCTGGATGACTTGGAATATCACTAGAGCAAGTTAGCATCTGCATTAAGCAAGCCCAGAACACAACTCATTTTTGTTCTCATAACTTTGTTTCAGAAAGAAAAGCTCAAGCAGTGAAGTTTTAACCAGCTCTGAAATCCAGGCAACCAATGACTCTGGTCATTGTCCACTGTGAACTACCATAGCTTTTCCCAAGAATTGTCCTCAGTTCACATGGGTATGGTTTGCCAACAGAGTCACCAGGCCCTTTCTCACCACTCAGCACTATTTGGTGAGCGGTAGTCACTCACATTATGCCATGGTTAAGCCATGATCAGCTGCCTGGCCCACAAAGCCTTAATTTGTCCTAGTTTATGCACAAAGATTAAAAGCAAGATGCCAGTACAAGCCCGTTTCTCCCCCCTCAGATGCAATCAGCCACAAGCTGTGTCTCCCAGGGCTGAGCTTTGAGGTAACATCAGACTTGACCACTAACCAAGGAAAGATAGCAGGAGAGGAATTAAAAATTCAAACAAAATATAGAATAATCAGTTGAATTTTAGCAGTATGGTTAGATTTTAAATGATTTCAATGCTTCTACAGTCTGTTTTGGCCATGTAATGAAAATTATTACATATCACCTTTGCAAGAAAGCCTTGTCAAGAGTGCAAACATTTGAAATACCATTTGAAGGACACATGGCACAACATCTGATTTCTCCTAATCCAGATGTTCAAGCTTAACCCTCCAAGGCGACCACATGGAAGCAGATAATTTTATGCCATTCACAGCTGCATTATTTTTTATACACACAAATGTGGGATGGAGCGTATTTCCCTGCCCAGTTTGTTCATTAAAAGCATACAAGAAGAGGGAGAAAAGAAAATCTCGGTAGCTCATTTCAACTCTGTCTATGCCTCCATCTCTATCCTGTCAGTCTCACAACCAGCACTGAAGGTCACACACTGCTCTGGTCTTACCACCACCTTGTATGCCAGGCAGGCATGTTGAGCTGGTCACTCAGATATGACCTGAGTCACTCGGCCATGTGCATGCAAGCTGCCCTGCTAGCCCTCAGCCAGCATTGGGGTAGGCTGAGAGGTCTGCTTTGAGCTTGGTTTTGGCCAAGCAATGACCATGCCCACCAGCCCACCTCCTTCCAATCAAGTCCTGCATGGTTGCACAGCTCATCATCAAAAACACAAGCAAATATTTCTTATGGATATTGCCCGGAGCAAAATCCCTACCTGCTCTTGACTCCTTCCAAGGCTGTTTTCTGGTAAGGGCTTATCTGATGGTTTATCCTTTGCTGAAAGACAGAAAAAAACAAAGAACAAATGCTTGTCAAACAGCAGTCCAGTTGGAAATGATGGGAAGCTCCTACATGGGGGGAAAAGATGCATGTTGTGTTTACTTTCATTACTCTCCATTGCATGAAAGACTCTTCATTTTATTTTTCCATTCATCAAACTCTTCTCTCTCTATGAGCAAGTATATTGCTAATTAGGACAGAGGAACAGATAAAGTTAAAATAAGTAGGTTTCCTTCTTGGCACTGGTGCTTTCCCTGCCTCTCTCCAACCCAAAGTCAATCCAAGTCTTTTGGGGAATTAAGCAAGTTTTCATTAACATGGATATAATGTGCTCCACAAAAAAGATGTATCAGAATTAAAAACCATGCGAGGAAGGGTGATCAAGATGGTGAAAGACACAGAACAGCTTCTGTGGAAGGGGAAGTGCAAAAAGCCCATGTGTGTGCCACTGCACTGCCATGGACAAGCCTTGCATTGTGTGTGGGAGATGCTATTTCACTTGACTGAATTTCTGTCAGTCTAAAAAGTGCCTTTACTTCAGGAGCAGAGTGACCTGCATCCATCTCATCTATTACCATGAAGCTCCTCTGTCTGAATTTGTTGCAGTGTAAGAGCTATGAGTTTCATTATCAAGCTTCTGCATTTCCTGGCTGAACCTGGTTTGGTTGAGGAAGGGCAGAGACATCAGGAACCTGCTTGCATGTCCTCTCAGCTACAGAGACTTCCAGTGAATGTCTGTGCCATGCAGACATGCTCAGTAGAGTTTATGGTGATATAATATGATTCTGTGTCTAATTGTCTTTATTTAAAGGAGTTTCTATGGAACCTGGACAACAAAACTTGCAAAAGCTTCTTTGGGCTCACACTGCACTTTACTTGTCCTGCTTCTAAAACCTAGCACTGTCATCAGATTGCATTGCATCGTTTGGGACCCTGTTGAGAGAAGCCACTGTGCACGTCCCCAGGGGTGGGAGCAGTCCGGGTAATGCCATTCAGGTTTTTGACTGAGGACCCTTTTCATCATCCTCTCAACACTTTAAGAAATATGCCAGTGGTTAGGACCACTGACACTGCTGCCAATGGGAAATATCTAGGCCTAAAACCCTCCGTGAAACAAATACCCTGGCATGGGAGTGAGCTTTTTGCACCAGATGGACCCCCTGGTCTCTTGGTAAATCCAGTTCTTAGGCTTTACCACAAAGAGGCTTAAAATTAATTAGCAGATTTTAATTTTTTTAAGAGTTCTGTGTACAAGGAGTGTGTGAGAAAGGACGTTCATTAGGAGCTTTTCAGTACTTATAGGCCAAGATGAGGATTTAGAGTTTGCAAGAGAGTTCCTTTTATAAACTGGCACTTTCAAAAACTGTTAAAGGTTTCAGACACCTTAAAGACGAAAATATTCCCTATTTTCTCAGAAAACAGTCAAGAGGGGGGAGGTTTTCTGATTTTCTAAGAAAATCTGTGGGTTTTTTACCAAAATACATCTCTCCCCTTTGGTCCCCCTTTCCACAATCTTCAGCTACTGAGAGCTGAGTCACCCACTGCTGACCACAGACAACTACTGAGACTGGTCTCCAACAGCACCCACCATAATTGCTCTAAAATACAGGTAGATAGTAAGACATCTGTCTAGTTATGCAGATCACTCAAAAATATTCTCAGACATTTGCTCACATACTGATTCATTCCTTGACATTGGCAGAGATGTTTGCAAAAGAGTAAATGTCGGTGAGGCTTTGGTGGCAGAGGGGTTTTGAAGAGACACACGAGGTTGCCTCCCCTGGCAGCATGGTTTCCAAGAACTGCACTTTTTCCACCGAGAAATAACCTCACGCAAGGTACCTGCAGGTCCTTGAAAGCCTGCCACCACAGCTCGCCTTTTGGAGTGTTCACCCTCACCCTAACCTCATCAGGAGCCAACAAACAATTCATAAAAGCATTAATTTAGTAATAACTTTGAAAAATGAAGATAAAGCACTGGAAGGACACATCTGCAAGTTTCTCCACCCACCCCAGAGGACAGGAGAAGATCCCTCAGTGTTGGAAGTGAAGCACTATGATACCATTCCATGTTATTTACCGTCTGCAGCACTGTGTTACCTCCCCAGGAGCTTACAGTGCCCATCAGCACATGGAAGAGGAGAATGTGCAGTAAAAAACATCAACGAGCAATATGGTGCAGCGCACATTGGCATGGCATGGTCTTCCTTTGTCTTAAGGGTCTGCACAAGAAGACTCAAGCTGTCAGGCTGCTGCACTGCAACAACAGCAGCGTTTCTCCAGAAAGAAAAAGCCAAGTTTCTGCTGCATTAGCAATACTATCTCTGGCTTCTTTAGTCTTTAGTAACTCCTACAAGTATGAAGTGATTTACCTGCAAGCCTTGACCAAACCTGGATGAAATTAGAGAAGTTTCGCCTTGTCATAAATCCACCGTGTGTGTACACGCTGCTGGCTACCAAGAATGAGCAAAATCCCTGGTTTTAACTTTCTAAACTCAGTCTTGCCTATATTACGTACTTTTCCCATCTGCTTTACCTACCACTCTTGGTATTTCTGGGGAAGCTGCCTGTGGAAAGAGGCTGTTGTCAGTGCTTTGCTGACGGTGTTCGGATCAGCTCCGAGCAGTGCTGAGCAGCACCGTGCTTAAAGCTCTGTCAGTCTGCCCGCTCAGCCACGCTCTCTCCTGCCTAGCTGCTCAAGCAGTACCAAAAATGGGAAATTGAAGGAGAGTTAGACTAGTTTAGAATTAGAAATGTTATTTCAAGGACTCCAAGAGCTGGAAACACAGGAAATTCTAAGCAAAGAGGACGTAATTTTTAAAAGAAGTCTGAGGTTAGCAAACTGGATTGAAAACCTCCTCCTGCTATCCCAGGTTTAGTCTGAAACAGAGAAATTTAAATCTTATCCTTTAAATCATTAGAAAGGGGAAACCATGTCTTTAGAGGACTTGAGACGGCACAGATATTTGGAAAGAGAAGTTCACATGAAAAAGCTGGGTTCTCAGGACAGAAATCATTCCCCACTCCCAGTGCCAAGCCCCTAGTAAAAGAAAATCTGGGGAATGCATATAGCAACCTGCATTATCAATATTACTCCCCTGACCCAATTCTTCATGTCAATTTTTTATTCTATCCTCATAAAGGTGGATTTCATGTACAATAATCTGGCTATAGCAGAGGTGAAGGTATTTGCTGTAAGGAAAGCATAAAGAAGATAATATTACCAGGCTAGACTACATACAACTATAACTGTTCAAGTATTAAATCCATTTTTCACCATCAAGAGTGTTATCCAACAGAATGAGAAATACAAGTAGGAGAAGATATTCTCAAGTGAAGGAATTGATGGTCAGAGCCTGAAGTTCAGTAAAATGCTTTTCCACTTCATGTCCTACAGGCTGTCAGCACTAGGATGGAAAAGCGCAGATCAGTAATTGCAAAGGACACTTCTTCTTTCTCATCCTGTCTCTGTCGGTAAGGCAGGAGGGATGGCAAGTTAATTAATTATCTCTAGCATCAGTTTACTTGAAGATCTTTTTTTCCAGCAGTGCATCAAAGGAGACTGATAGAAGCCTTGATTAGAGGGATAATGAAGGAAATCTCTACTAGATTATATCATTTCTTGCCCGTCTGCAGCCATTCTCAAAGTGGCTGCTTTCGAAGGGCTGGAATTCACGTCTGGAAAATATCACAAGCATGTAAATCCACCTCAAATGCAAAATTTATGGAAAAATTCAAGTAATTGCATGTTTACCATATTTCTGTCAAAGGTCTGGAAAAAAGATATCAGACCATCTGACTTGCTATAGAGCAGAGATTTTCCTTGTGTCCTGATAGGGTCTCTGACTCCGTGGAGATAATCCGTATTTTGAAGTCATATCAGACACAGATAGAGAAAATTTATTATATAATAAAGAGCAGGATGAGAGCAGAGGCAGGAGGAGAGCATATGCTGATGTGGGGGTAAGACAGGCAGTTTGATGTCTACCTTGTTATCTGTCCTAGGAAGCCTTTCACTAACAATGACCATTAGCAGGGGCCGTAGATAAGGTATTTTATCTGATTTTTTTTCTTTCTTTCTTTCTAATCTTGCCTACTTTCACCTGCAACACAGCATCTCACCCAGTCCTTGCTTCAGAGCAACAGGAGGGCAAAGCTGGTTCCCAGTGCTGGGAAGGAAGCTTTGGTACTGCAGAGTCCCAGCTCTCCGTCCCTGTTGCACCTGTTCTCTCCTCATTTGAAGTCCCTGGGGGATTTTAATGCCATTTCCCTCTCACCCAGACCGTGCACATGCTGCCAAATCTAATAGGGAGGAGAAATGAAGTGTCAGGTTCTGATATACCAACACATCGTGCTGATTTCTATCTCACACAGATAGACCCCAAACCATTCCTGAGAAGTCCCAGTGGCACACTTAAGCAATCTATTTATTTTAAGATGGGACTGAAGATTCTTCCCTGGTAGTGAATAAACTATTGGTGGCACTAGTTGTGCTGACCCTTGGATCCTCAGGCACCCTAGAACTGACATCTGGAGTGAGAGTTTGAAAGAAACTGCACTAACAAAAGAATTGTCTCATAGAAGAATGACAGAAGGAGCCCACCATCACCTTCTCACCCATCAGAGCCATCCTGCTCTTTCACATGCATCTTCATCACCTAGCTCTCATCCTGGCAAAGGGGTGGCACAAAGAGATGCTCCAGCCCTTGCCCTGGGTCCCTTCTGTCCCCCAAGGCCACCAAGGGCAAAAGTAAATGGTGCCATGCAAGGGAGCAGAAGTGAAGGCAAAGAGGGAGCAGAAAGTGTTTTATGGGGTTAAACGTCCCAGTCTGAAGTAAAGCAATTTCCTTTGGTCTCCTGCCATTTCCTTGTGGAGGCTTATCATCTCCAGCTGGGACAATATAAAGGCCCATTTAATCGAGATCCATTTAACACTGAATCACGCTAACAAGATTACTTAGCCAGGGCTAATTCTGCATTTGCTGAAGTGCAGTATCCAGGGTGAGTAATCTCTGTGTGCTGGTGGCAGGTTCAGAGACAGGTTAGCCACTGGCTTAGCATCACAGACAAAACATGGAAAGTACATGGAAGACCATGACAATGAAATTTGCAGCCAGTTTAGCCTGTTGGGCTATTTCTCTTCCCCTAACTCAGTATTATTTGAGATCAGTGCAGAGAGGGTTTCCTCATTACCCCATAGGATCCTAAAAGGGGAATTATTTTCTTTGTCCTCACAAGCAGCTGAGCAGGCAATACAGCAAAATCCTCTCCAGTCATTATCTGTTAAGTGCATGGCATCCTTTTGTGAGTTAAATGACACAGTATTTCTTGCATGGGACTGAATTCAAAAGGTTTTGCCTTCCATCAGGAGATAACTCAAGATTTGAGTGCTAATTGAATACATTTATATGCACACAAGTGATAGGCATTCATACAATTTCTTAAAGTAGATTCTCACCATTCAGTCATTTAAAAATATAGCACTAAGGGCTCTATTATTTATGATTATTAAATCACAAATCTGAGTAGCAAAATACTTCACTCAGGGAAAGTGTGAAGAGGCTGTTTCAGAGGAAAATCTCCTTTTTCAGAACTCACAGAACACCACATCATCGCAGGAGGATGCTGATAACTGATATTGTTTTATAGCTAAGGCTCTCAAAGTGACTTACTCAGGTAAATGGATTAATCCTAATCACCCCTTTGAATGTTCCAAAATCCGCCAAGTAGTCAGAGCTAAGGTTGATGCTTTCTGGTGAAATATTCCCTTTTTTCATAGGCATTGACTCATCACACTGTCAGCATAGGATTTGAGATATCCCCAGTCATTCCCTTCCTTGCTTTGGGAGAACAGGATTTGTTGTCACTTCAGGAGGGATTCATGTCACCTAGTGTCAGAGGTCCACAAGGCAAGTGTCTATACCTGAGTTAGACTCTTAAATGCACAAGTGGGGACAAATTGGAGTGATGGATCTGACCTATTTTAGGCAACTGCCTCAAGATGAGAGCAATTGCCTGCTGGAGGTGCCTGTTTCTCTCCTTTGATGGTGAATAAGGCCTTGGTGCTCAATGTGGATGTTGAGACCCAGGTACCATCTTGCAAGTCAGGTGAGATGGACCCCATCCAGCAAATTGCAGCCTTTGAAAAGGAGGTTTACTACTTTTTTTTTTTTCTTCTTTTTTGGCCCGGGAGTTTATTTTAACCATTTGGGGCACTTGCCATGGGGCGCTCAGGGCTAGCAAGGACATGCTTTGCTCCTGCTATCACCCAACTCTTCAGCATATCTGGGCAGGCAACTCTGGGAAGCTTTAAGAAAAAGATAGCTATGGAGCTGGGTGCCTGTAGGGTGTGGCAGGAGCTGGGCAAAAGCCTTCAGTATCATAATTTATATTCGGATTTCCAAGCCCAGTTGAATCTAGCCCATATCCCATTCTCAAAGAGTGACTTAGTGACTTAGGCACTCAGGAACTAAACACCACTTGAACGCAGGCTTTCAGGCTCAGATATTCAAAAGCACTGCTTCATGTGCCTAATATACACCAATTCTGGGACGAGATTAAATGCTTACATCAGAGCTGGAGCCAAACTCGATGCGATTCTGGCCAAGTACTGAGGTCACTTAAGATTCTTAACTTTTTTTATTGTAGTCCCGAGCTGAGACCAGACATATGAATTCCTTCCTCCCCCCATTAAATTCAGGTACTTAAACTGTGCCCATGGTATCTACACACCAGGAAGGCAGTTTGCTGGTCATGTCTACGCAGGGAATTCATATATTTGACATTCACCACCTCTGTGCAAATTTGCCTAGAAAATGGCCAACAGATTTTGAAGTTCGCAAGAGAAACAGGCAGGCAGGCATGAGAAACATGCCCGTATAAGGCCGGTTTCCTTGAGAAACAAGGTGCTCAGTCAAAACATTCAGAAAAATCTCCCAGCATCCCTCATGACTTCATCCTCAACATCTCAAAGCATTAATATTTTTAAGTGTAAAAGGGGAATTAAAGTTCGCTTCAAAAATATGGTCAAGCCATAATGGAAATTCAAGGAACTCCCTTTAACAAGTGTTCCAGGTGGCTCCAACTATATAAAATCAAAACCCGTCCCACCTGTATTCCCTCAAACAGCAGTTAACTAGCTGAGGAGTTTGACTGCACGCAGACAGCCCTGTGCCCTGGACACTCCGGGAGGAGCTGGGTCTTGAATTTCATTTCTGGTACAGGCAATGACAGTGTACGGTCTCTGATTATCTTCTGTTTTGGATTATGGAGCCCAAAATCTCAGAGGCAGGAGCTAGCTAGCTCCCTGCTGCCACAGTTGAGGGAGCTCAGCTCTTTCTGATCTGGTGGGACACATGATGGATCTGCTGCAGGGATGCAGCAGTGTACCCTATGGATGGGCTCCTCCAGGTGCTGTGGTGCATGAGGATGTATGGCACGTGGGGCCATGAGGAGTCTCAGAGACAGAGTGATGTAGGAGGCCCTGGATCACACACCTATCAGCCCATGCAACACCTACACTGTGGGGATTGCAGCCCCTTGGTCCTTGCTGCAGTGGCACGAAGCCTCCGTCTGCACCACCAAGGCAGCACATTGCAAGGAATGAGTTTCTAATTTTAACTTCCCCTAAAAAACCAAAAAAATCTCAGGCAAAGGCACAGACTCGCACAGGGCAAGTTTAAGCCCAAAGCTTGCTTTTCTCGGTGACCTTTTCTGAACCCCTCAAAAATAATCTGCTGGCTGCAGGTTGAAAACTGCCTATCTTGTCATCTTGTTTTGATATAATGCCATCATCTCTAATTGGTGGAGCGTAAGGGCTTGAAAGACATTAAGTCCTGCCTGCACATGTGCTGAGCGGTGACTGAGTGCGATAACCATCCTCTGACGTCTCCCTGCCCGCACGCCCGCCGGCCGGGCGGCAGTGCCTGACCACACTCACAGCAACGACAAAGCCAAAGTGCCTCGCTCCCAGCAACAGGACCAAATAAACTCCATGGGAATTGTTATTAACTTGGCTTTAATTACAAACGAATTTCCTCCTGCATAGCCAGCGATTTCAAGCTCAGCTGTAAGGAAAAAATGATGTGCTGCTTCCCGGCAAAATGAATATAAACAGATGAATTTCAGAGCTTCAAAAGAGAATGATACCTGGGGAATTTAAATGTCCCCATCCCTGGGAGGCATTTAAAAACTGTGGAGATGTGTTGCTGAGGGACACGGTTTAGTGATGACCTGGCAGTGCTGGGTTAATGGTTGGACCTGATGATCTTAAAGGTCTCTTCTAACTAAAACAATTCTATGATTCTTTGATTCTATGATAGTGAAATGCCCCAAATGCAATAATCCAAGAATTTTTCCTCACGCCAAGCAGAAAGCATTCTCTGTTACTTTCCAATTAAATATTTCATTTTTAAGGCCATCCAATTCTACCAAGTTGTAGGGAAGACCTAGTAGGTCTTAAGAATAGGAACTTCTTGCACCTAAAATATGCAGAGGCTCCCAACTCTCTGTAATAAGCTGGTGCCATAGGTTGCTCACCAGCTTGAGCACTGCTCAAACCGTACTTAGCAGCTGACAGATTGCAAGGAGGACTGGGGGAGCATGAAGGCTTGTTAGCAGCAAGGTTTTCCCAGCTGAGGCTCAGACGTGCTGATTGGCAATTCAGATCACGGAATTTGTCCCGGTGGAGCCTCCATATGCTTCTTCCCCTGGAGGAGCGATGAATGTCAATTCACCCCTTGGGGTGCGTCAGGCAAAAATCCTCCCGAGGGCAAAACAAGAGCTGACAGCAGCCGGCCACAGGTGCCCAGACCAACTTTCATGCATTGGCCAAATTTGCTAAAAGTCAGGAAAAACTGAAGCTGTGTTTGCTGCATTTCCATGCCCAGCATTGCTTTACAACTTCCCTTCTCAAAATTAGCTGTATGGAACCATAAATAAGGTACACAGAACAGAAAAAAGAACGTTTATGCTGGTAATTCATCAACACATCTGGGACTTTCCCAGAATTCATGGCAGTACCCTGAAAACTCAGTCCGTGACAGTCACAGTGAATCGATAGCTCCATTCTATTCTATATTCCCAAACCTGCTGCGATGTATTTTCCTTCCTCATGTCCATGTCTCATATCAACCAGTTCTTCAGAGCATTCTGCCAGCGGCTCTTGACGGGCTTTCCAGACCTTAATTAAGCTTCAAGACACCTCCGTGAAGTTGACTAATATAATTAAGTGAATCTTCCAGATGAATAAGCTGAGGAGAGGTGAGATCAAACAGCAGAATGATGGAGGAACAGTTACCCAGTGGCAAAGTAGGTCACAGGGCCCAGACACCCCGTCCCTGATGTCTTACAAAAATCACTGCCTTTTCCTTCCCATATCTGTAGCTGATTATGCCATGATTTTCTCCTGGAAAGGGTAGTTTGGACCATTGCCTTAACAAGAAAAAAACAGCTTCTTTTGTGAAGAAGGCATTAAGGTAGAGCTGCTGTCTCCAGCACTGCCACACAGGGGTGTTTCTTGCAAGTATCAAGAGTAGTTGTGCAAGTACATACAATAATATATTTTACTATTAATTAAAGTGAGGGGAAGCTGTAGTCCAGTGGCTTCTTTCAAACAAATTTTCTGAAATTACAGTAATAATATAGCATATTTTCAAATAATTCTCAGATTGTCTGGTTATCTCCTAAAATCAATCTCCCATGAGGTTTCTTTAATTTCACAGTAAACTGGAAGAATGACTCAAAAGAAGAGCAGCCTGGGCCTGAGACGTGCTGCGATCTGAAGCATGACTTATAAGTTTGAAAGGATTATCATGGGCTTGAAAATGAATGTGCACCTAAACCTCTCCATGGCTGGGGCCTTACTTAGGAAGACCATTCGCTTAGGACTTTTTCCTGGAAGATGATGTTTAGAATGAGATTGTCAAGTATTAGGGCGCTACAGGAATGAAAGGGAAAATTCCCCAGCTTGGAGTCCAGCTGGACCTGTGATGTCTCACCTTCCTGCAGACATTCTCCTTTGAAAGAGCCTTTCCCAGCAGTTCGGCAGCATCTCAGGGCTTAAAGAGCTCTTGCAAGGGACTATTTTATTCTGGGCCTCTCTCCAAATAAGATGATGCTGCTATATCGTAAGCATCAAGGCCATCTACTTGCCTTTAGAAGCACAAGTTTCAACATCATCTTCTGTTACAAAATTCAAAAGCAGAAGCACTTGAGAAGAAATCACTCATGTAACACTTGTCAATTAGCTTTCGATGTCTGCAGGGCTGTTGCTTGGCTTTGTGCTCGCCTGCCTAACACAAACGTTACAACTGTCAAGGAGCAGCCGAGAGGCTACTTGTTCTGGCTGTTTGCATCCTTGACTTCTCTTCCCACCTGGGATCTGGCGACAGCATCACCTAACACTCGTCCTAAGTCTTCCAGAGGGGACACACGACTGTAGGAAACTTCACGTGACACCACTTCTCTTTAGAACTGTTATTTCCCAGTGCTGGGACTCTGTGGAAAACTATAAAGTGATGGCAGCTCTTGGGACCTAAGCCATGCTGATGTTTTTTTTGTTGTTGTTTTGCCTCATCTGTTTCTTTACACTTCTCTGTGTCCCAAGTGACTCTGACATAGGAATTCCTGCTTTTCATTTTTCTGCTGTACAAGATGTCAGCAGATAACAATCCATGCTTCATTGGTGTCGTTCCATAATTGAAAGAGCCAGCAATATATCAGGCTTGGAGTCTGCAAGCCCCATCAATAAGTACTGTATTACTTGGGCATAATTTTCCACCACCCCCCAGATGAGACTTAACAGGCAGGAGGGTTATATTGCTGAACCCACACTTCACTGCAAACTGTTTAAGATAATGTCTACTAAACTATAGTCTGTTGTCACAAATTAGTTTCTCAGACAACCAGCGTCTAGCAAAAATGTACTTAATATGCAAAGCTGTCTGTTTAGATCTATCTGTCTCCCAGTAAAGCTACCTCAGGGAAAAGAACTGTAGTCCAAAGTAATGGCACAGGTTTCTTTCCCAGTCAAGGTACACAGATCTACATTTTTCCCTGGGAACAAATTTTTCTTGTCACCAAGAGGGTTTTTTTGCGTGACTTATCCTGCATTTTCAGCATGTAACAGAGACCTTAACAGCTTCTGCAGCGTTACTGATTGTGTGAGGGCAGTGTGAAACTTGCTTGACCTCCCTTTTTAGATTTAATTCTCTGAGCCTTTCCGTAGCACTTTAAGAATCAGCATCCTGGTCCATTTCAACAAAATCCCATCGAGTCCCAAGAGTTTCCCCTTTAAATAAATACCAGGGGCTTGAGTTTTAATTACTTTCCACAGAATCCCCTTATCAGCAGTAGCTTTGACAGGCATGGGCTATACGTTATCTGGAAACACCACTGAGATCTCTAACTCCTTCCGTGTCTTTAGCCCTTGAAGCTTGTCTCATACCTATTACATATCATGCCCAGAAGCACTCCCAGAGTAAGAGCTCCGATACCTGGATAGGCAGCTCTGTCCCTCCATAGCTTATTGTCCCAGAGGATCCCTACACCCCTTCCTTATTGCTGGCACCAATAAACTGCTGACGATTCAGTCGTGCTGGCTACCAGCATACCAGACATCTCTCAAACGTGTTACGTGTTGCACAGAACCCTATTTTCATGCGGTCTTCCCCCATCAGCTTTGGAGGCCTGCAAACTTCCCCAAAGTCCACTGCTTTTGTTAGCTAGAGCAAGCACGGGTGGTACCACTGCTTGCACCATCACGGGCATCCAGCATCACTGTGCGGGCACGTAAAAGAAGTGGAGCAGCTGGTGGAAGCGATGCGTTTCTGAGGTGTATTGCACCCACACCTCATCTGTGTTTCTAGGTGTTACTGCAAGAACCGGTTTAAATGACTAAAAAATAAGAGTTAGTCATTGTTTAAGCTTTGTCTAAAGCTAGTTTTGAGTTCTGGATGGAAGTTAGGTCCTTTAATACATTATCTCAACTGGATCAACCATCCACCAGTCTACGAACTGCCTCATGAAACCCAGAGGGAACGTATTTCACCCCAAATCCTCTGAAATCTGTCTGCTGCACTGCAAGCACACTGGCTATCCTATTGAAGGACCTCATTACAGATTTATTTGAATTCCTCCACAATTTTATCCTCAACACCCCCAGCGAGTCATGTTACACTGCCCAGCAAGAACTATGTTTAAGTCTTCTAAGTCCTGCATCATTCCCTAGTCATCCTCCATTCCTCAGCTGCACATCTGGTTTTGGTCTGGCTTTTCAGCCTCTAGAAACCACTGGAGATAAGAGCTGTGATCTAAAGCGCCTATATTTCTGATTAGCTATTTTCAAAGGCTCGAAGATCTCCATTCCTGACCACGCTGGTGCCTCAACTCCGACTGTGGTCCACACTTGCTGGTTTTATGCATGGCAGAGCCTTTTGGCCATATTAATAGTCCTGATCTGCTTCAATCCAGCTTCATGCCAGAACTGAGGTAGCCAAACTTCACGCCACTGAGAACAAAGGCAGGCAGCAGACCAGCCTCAAAGCAAAAGTAGACATAAAACCCCATTAAACCTCATGGTTCAACACACGAACGGAGCGAAGGGAGGACCTCCCAGAGTCCTGTGCTTGAATCCAATAACCATCCATAACTACCCCTAAGGATAGTTTCTAAAGAGAGGAGAGCAATAAACAGCACTTCCCCTCTTCATTACACAACTCCAGCAATAACTATGATGAATGGCAACCAACAACTGGGTTTCATTGCTAGATTTCCAGGCTGTGGTGTCCAACAATAGAAGCATAATAAAGACAGATGGCAGTGGATTAACTCTTCTTGCAAGGCGGCCAGTGCTGGTTGTTCCACTGCGCTCACCCCAGCCCAGACTCAGGCAGCCTCGCTACAGCCCCATCCCTGGCAAATGCTCCTTGCTTCCCTACGGGAAGGGAGCGGTTTTAGGTGGGGTGGGGATCAGGAAAACACAAACCAGAGGTTTTGTGCAGACCAGAGAGTGGAGCTGAGCAATATATGCTCATTCCGGTGTTGTGCTTTGCTTTTAAACACAGCGCAGAAAACTCAGAAGAAATCTAAATGGATTTTCCACAGAATATTTCTGCTCTTTTTCAACTAATGGTATTAATTGCTTGACTTCTTTTTTTTCCTTTTTTTTTGAGGTTTCCAAATTAAAAAGAACAACCCTGAAAGTGTTGCTGCTTTCATGCGCAAAAGAGGTCACTTTTAAAAGTTGCAACGTTTTCCCCTCCAGTTTTGTCCATTTAGCAAAAACAATAGAGATTATTTTGCATTCTATTTTGGTAAGCTTAACGTGGTGCTAATGGGTAGCTATCAATACAATTTTAACATCACCAAGAGGTCTTAGCTTGGTTCAATCAACAGAGGATAATCAGGGTCTAGGAGGGCTGGGGAGGGAGGAGAGCTGGGTTGTGCCAGCAGCTCTGGCAGTGTTTGCTATGTGCAAATATATGAAACTCAGCCAAAGCTTCAGCATTAAACGGGTGCATGCACTGCCAAAATTAGCAGGGGAGGGGTCTTACCACAACTAATTGAATTTGCAAGGCGTTTGGAGACCTTCACATGGAAGGTGCTAAACAAAGTGAAAATTATCATTATTTCTGCTTAAGTGAAACTGCCAGGCAATGCTACTTCAATCATTCCCTGCAAATGCAGGTCTTTCTTCTGTTTATAAGTCCACTGTAACCAAGCTTAATTTCTGCAGATGTACTTGCTATTCAGGAGCATTTACTGGTTTGAATAATGTTCAGACGGCGTTTTTGGGAAACATGTTTCGTTCGCCTATTCATTATCTGTTACGCCGGATGTGTGAAGGGCTACACAAGGCAGCATGTTGCTGTTTCTGCTCGCTGCCTGAATGGCAGAAAGTATATTAGATGGGAGAATAATGAATAACCAATAATGAATACTCTTGTTTTCATGTGAAAACAGATGAGCGTGTGAAAAGCGGTGCCTCTCCCCACTGTCTTGCCAACAGATCCCCATTCACAATAATATTCTGCAATAGAGAAAAGCAAGAAGGCTCTTGATTCAGCCAAATATCTGGCCATTCACAAACTCCAGTTTTTCTGTCTCACCAGAACTACTGACACGCCTGTCTGAAACATGGAGGTGGCCACTCTGGGGTTGACCTGTTGCCTTTACAATAAGACAATTATAAAATGAATGCCCTTGTTTTTATAATGTGCATTTAGCAGCCACAGAGCACTTTGGGGTTTTTGGTCTCTCCTGGGCTTCAGCAATTTCTCCCTACAGGACAGGATAACTCCTGTGCTATGTGGGCTTCTACATAATACCTCATCTAGGTAAATGAGTTCGGTCTATGGGACTTCTACAAGCCCATGTGCCACATCTCTTCTGGTACAAACATCAAACACCCAGCGGTGAGTCATGCCAAAATCTGATTGCACCAACCACCCCAAAACCATATCCCCTGGAACCCTCCTCCCTGCTGAAAGATGGAAACCTCAAAATTACACAGACCCGTTTCCTTGTTTCTGTTTTTGCTGACCGCGTGACTCTCAGTTGCATGTAATTATTTTGGTATGCTGGTGTTAATGATGTGTCCACTTCACTTAGCCTGTTCATCAGTATTGCTGGTCATTCGCTGTTTCTTTGTTTCTTGCCTCCCAAAAGGTCACTACATCATCAGCAAAACCAAGCGCAATTCATCCATTATTTATCAAGCCAGGTTTACTGCTCACCTGTCCCTGATTTCAAGGCCATGCTCCATCCTACATCTCAAACCTACATGCACCTTCAAGCCCACACCTACTGCCATAAAGCATTTATTAATCAGAAGTCATGAATTGTAAAAACAAAGCTGCTTGTGCTGCAGACAGGGATTTGGTATCATTTTAAACATCCTGCGTTTCTCAGCCTCAGGCCCCTGGTCCCACTCCTGCTTTACCTTCTGTTGACCAAACAACGATTTCCAAGTAAACCTATGCACTGAAAGACTTGCCTTTTGCTATTTGGCCAGAATTATGCCCAGCTTTAACCCTCCACCAGTGAAGGCTGCCTACATCTGTTATTTCCTTAGCCTGACCAGTTGCTGAGTGCTCGCCAGGGCTTCTTGTATGCAGCCTGGCTGCATTATTGACATCTTCTGCTGGAGCAATATCATGGACTAGCATCCCTGGGGGAAACACACAGATATTGAGAAATGTCCTGTGCAAAATCAGGGATGCTCATCACGCCTCCACCCAGGTCCACCAGCACTTGCCCAACAGAAGTGCCCTCCAATGCCAGTCCTGTCCCCGCAGCCTTACAGGCTCTCCAAGGAACTGGGGTACAGGTGATGTTATCAAAGCTCCATCTGCCTCCAGGGAGTCTTTTAAACCTCAGCCCTTGAGAAGAGCAATAACCTTCAAATAAAACCACATGGGACTTATTACAGAAGGGAAATTCTAACCTACGAATAAAGGCAATAAAGAGGCAGACCTCTGCATCCCGATCACATCTAACACGGTCTCAGAACAAGCAGAGATGTCCTGATTAGATGCCGAAGGGGTAAAGGCAATGTCAGCGATCCCCACTGTGGACGAGAACTGTGGTTATGCTGGAGAAGAGCCATTGAGCATCACCGAGGTCACCCCGGAGCAGCATGGCTCTCCTCTAGCCCACCCCTGGGGTTCAGCTGATGGTATTTATCATACCTATTGCTCAGACTGAAAGCCAAGACAGAAAAGTGACTCAGAACTGTGCTCCACCGGGAGGAAAGCGGGGAGGAGACCAATGCCATCGACATTCTCTGCTCCCCCTCTATTTGTCCTGGTTATCAGACTGGAAAAGATCACCAATTACCCTCTTCCCAACCACCACTGCTCCTGCCAACAAAAGATGAAAAGCACATTTATTTCTCTTAAGTGAGATCTTTTTGTGACACATAAGGACCCTTGTATACATGACAATTACTTGTAAAAAATGTCTCTCTGTCTACAGCACATCTGTAAATGGATTTAAGCCCATATAAAGGATGTAAAAATGGCTATAACCGCCCCAGTGCAGCTCCCTGGAAGCTCTCAATGGTGTTTTTTTCACATATATAAAAGCCAACGCAGAACAAAAAGGCCTGTCAGCAAAGAAAGGTAGGCTCGCCTTTCCTCACCTAACTAGGGAAACTTAATTTTATTTATTTTTATTGACAATTTCAACAACTATTTCTCAATCATAAAAGCAAAAAGCACCAGCTCAGCTAGTCAGCCCATCATTTCTATTTAGCCGTTTATTTGCAGGAGGAACTCTTTGGAGATGCAATATCTTGTTTGCAGAGACACCCTAGTGGCAACACGACATTACTCAAACCACCAAATGAGGCTCGTGCAGACAATGCAGCCTTCTCCTCCGGCACCTCCAGCACTTTATGGATCTCACCGTGCAACCTGGGGTTCCTCTGTTCCCCCTATTACCCCAGCCTCCTCCATTCCCACTTTCTCCTGGCTTTGACACTCAGAGAGGGTGAGCAAAGCTTCATTTAAAAATAAATGCTGTCATTGTTTAGTGGGTAATTACTGACC
The DNA here is from genome assembly GCA_013400335.1 of Eurystomus gularis. NCBI lineage: Eukaryota > Metazoa > Chordata > Aves > Coraciiformes > Coraciidae > Eurystomus > Eurystomus gularis. Next base: position 153,340 of record VZZY01021477.1, on the reverse strand, counting down.
GTTGCATCTTATTATTATTATTTTTACTATTTATTTTTTGACAGATGCCCCCTGGGGCTCTGCCTCGCTGACATTCATCACAAGCAGCACCATAAGGCACTGCGGGATGTATTTGTGCCTGAATTATGGACACGCCACTCATCCTTCCCTGGCCCAGGGGTTTCTAAGGTCCAAGTTTGTGGAAGTAGTTTGGAGTCAAAGGACACATGGAGGAAAGAGAGGAACCCACTGGGATTTGCTAGCTAAGCAGTCTGGCTTCCAGATCCCTGTGGAGTTGGTGGGAGCTGGGCAGCTAATGTGCATATTCACCAGGTGACTCTGGATTTGAGTGCCCTGGTCCCTCTGCGAGGCCGGTGATGGGCTAGGGGTTCAGTGATGATCACACTGCTTGTGGCTGGTTTTGTGGTGGACTTGGCAGTGCTGGGTTAATGGTCAGACTCAATGATCTTAAAGGTCTTTTCCAACCTAAATGATTCTATGTTTCTCAGGCTATGCACAAAGCCCAGAGCAAAGATGATCCCTGTCCTGGACCACGCAGATCAAATCCTTTGACTCAGGGTGTTAGAGGCAGCCAGTTACCACCTATCATTTAAAATTTGAGAAACAGAGGCTTGCAGGGATACGTTGCTTTTGGGCAAGGCTCTTATCAACTTCCCGGAGCCGGTCTGTGTGACCAGAGTGGATAATAAACTCAGCGTTATGCTACCCCGGCATCTGTGCTCTCACACGGCAGCGAGAAAGCCTCTCGGCTCCTATTTGCACTCTTACCCTAACAACAGCGTGGGGTGTCAGGTGTCTGCGAGCTAAAGGCTTCCCTGTCTGTGGCACGATATTAAAAGCATATGCAATGAGACTGCACCTTCTGTTCACACTCTGTCAGTAATCCCGTGCAGGCAGGTTTGCTGTTAACCTTCCTAATGGAAAGTCTGTTCAATGGCTTGCTGGCTTTGCCTCAGCTAAGTATTATCTGCAAAGATGCAGACTGTTGATTTGTGGGCATCCTCTAAAGTGAGAACTGCAGAGGCTCAAAAGAAATGATGCAGCCCGGAGCTGGCAAAGGAAGGCGATTTTTGCCCAAACGCGGGCCAAGTCCGTTATATATAATTCCTACAGAAGAAATAACTCACTTTAGCTAGTTTCTGGAGAGGGAAAAAAAGAACTTGTCTAAGCTTAATTACAAATTTACTTCTTTTCTTTCCTCTCTTGCCACCCCTGCCCCTCACCCCCTGATAAAATGAGGGTAAAAAGCCCTGCAAATGGCAATATCCAATATTCATTAGTGGCTTGTGAGAGAGACAGAGACACACAACTCATTACTGGGTTCTTCACCTTTACCCTTGACAATGGTTATTTACATAATAACCTGACCCTTAGGTTACTCTTCATTAACAAACACATGTGCAAACATAGAAGCAGCTGGCTACAACTCATAAATATATATTGTTAACCTTGGCTTAGAAGACTTACTTTCACTTACTAAAGGAAAAAAAAAGAAAAAAAAAAAGAAGAGAAAAAGAGACACTATTTTGCATAGCTATTATCTTATAACCTCAGTAAATGGTACAATGAGCCAGAGGCTCGGTGCAGAGCTCAGCGTGCTGGAGCAGACGCGTTCTTGCAGGCCACGGCCTCGCAGCCTCTGCAGCTCTCACTGTGTCTGCTCTCCAGTGGATTTGCAAACCAGCTTGTTGTGTGTTGTCCCTGCCTGGAGCATCTTCCTCTGCCCTGCTGGGTTCTGCCCCAGCTGGAGGATGAGGCAGAGATCTTTGGCACCTGGAGTGGAGTCCATCTGGCTCTTCTGTTCCCCAGATTGTCTGGTGATACCAGCTAAGCTAGACCATGGTGGGGTAGTGTGCAAAACTGGGATGAAGTAGGGAAGGACCTCTCCAGAGAAGCAGGTTTTTCAGCTAAGATTAACCCTCTGAGCAAAAGTTTCAGACTCCACATGGAAATATTCCTGTGCAAGGTCTTGCAGACCAGGAATTAGAGCTTTCCTTCACATTTCTGAAGGCATTGAAAACAGCTTCTGGGACTTCAAGTGCATCATACCTCTCTGGAAGCCACCCCCCACCAGACATGGATGAAGTGTGCCTGTGTCTTAAGTCAGATGACAGCCCCAAGCAGAAGAAAAAGTACCCTGGAACTTTCTGGATGGACAAGGTATTGCCCTGATCCTCCGTGATGGCTCAGCTGCATTTTTCTCAAAGAAGACTCCGAAAGCATTGCTTAGCATCATTTCTGAGAACACTTTTCCCACAGCCCTTTACCATATTCTCAAAACATAGATCCCACGACTTTGGTTGAGCCAGAGGTTTATGCTTTTTCAATACATACTTCAGTGGCCACACATCAGCCACTCACTCCCAGTAAGACAAGGTACCATCAACACCACTTGCAGGACAGCAGATTTCATTTTGGCCATTGCTTCACACGCATCCAACCGGAAGGGGTCACACAGGTAACTTGTCCCTTCTCTAATGACCTGCCTGCAAGCAGGCAGGTGATGGCAGGAGCCTGATGCTCAGGCTCTACCAGTAAGCCAGGAATCAATCAGAAAGATTGGTTTATACAAGTGGAGGCTTTTGTTTGTTTTAAATAGTAGATGTTGCTCAAAGCACCATATCCTCGTCATTCTGCATGTGGAAATGGTACAGCAGATTTGTAGGACCGTGGATGCTCACCATGAGCTGCTGACAGAGAACAGACATCCTACCACCGCCAGCTCTCTGCAGATACAGGATGGGCTTCCTGGGCCACACTGTGACCACCCTGCATTTCAGCTTCTCTCTGCCATGATATTTACTCTCTCTAAGTCTTGCCCTGTCCCAGCCTAGCTGTCAGAAAGAGGCATTTTGGAGCTTATGAGTGGGGAGAACAGCAGCCGTGGTTCTGCTTCGAGTTTGACATTTGGGAAACAAAAGGAATTGCTTAATGAGAACTTAAATGAGGCTAAGGTGCAATTGAAACAGAACTATATCTAGTGTTTACTGAGTACAAATGTTAATTGTGTTTACGCATCAAAACCTGAAATTAACAGCTCAACCTTGCAAAATCTTGCAAGAAAGCCAAGCCCCGCTGTTCCAGGCAGTCTGTATTATTGAGCACAAGTCGCTCAGAAGCCTTTTTACCTATTCACTCAGTATTTCCAAACCAATTACTAGCTTACCGTTTGCAAAGCAGGCTGACACTTGGGGTTTCAGGCAGGGACTTCCTTCAGTCCCACTACCAATCCAACTATGTTTTAATTTAGTGAAGAGGGAAAGCATATAATTTTTTAGCTCCAGGGAAGCCAGAGGCAATCACAAATATCCCTTGAGCTGAGTCAAATTCTTCAGTTTAAAGAAGCAGCCCATTCTATTGCAATAATTGGACTTTAGTGTCCCTTTCGTTTAAAGAAACAATAGCTGATCTGGAGGGCTGATGGCTTGGACACAGGGCGGTTCACCTCTGGGACTGGAGTCACAGACCTGACTGTAATTGGATGAACCCAGCATAGCAAGTGCCTCACTTACGTGGAAATAATAATAATAAGTAAATAAATAATAATAACAACAGGACCAGACTGCCCAGGGCAGTTGGTGGAGTCCCCATCCCTGGAGGGGTTTCAAAGCTGTGGAGATGTGCTGCTGAGGGACATGGTTTAGTGGTGACCTGGCAGTGTTGAGTTGATGGCTGGTCTTAAAGGTGATGGTCTTAAAGGTCTTTTCCAACCAAAATGATTCAGTGGTTCTATTCTATGATTGTATAACAACAGCAATAATAATAGTTATTATTAAAATCAGACCAACACACCAGAGATCCCCCCACAGCTGGGCCTTTGTTAGCATGCAGCGTCTGGATGGTGCCACACAAAGATAGACCTTGGAGAAATACAGCTTCAGGCTGATGAAGCAGAGATGGGTGGAGGTTGGAGATTTTCGGTAGGGCAAGCGCTGCCGTGACCACCGGTGATGTTGGATACATAAACCTGCACAACACTTCTGTACCACTTCAGAACAAAAAAGGAAAACATCTCTAGCTAGAATGATTGGCCAAGAGAGATGTCCTTGGAGATTAAACGAGCAGATGGGAACTACTGTTCTAAGATAAAGTTGAGAATACTTATAAGAGAGGAAGCTTGAGAAATTAAGCTTCTTACAAGATCAGGGCGATAGCTGAGCTTCAGAGCGAAGCAGAGGGGCTGAGCAGGATTCACCGCAAGCTTCCCACCAAGCAACAGCGGGACAAGCCTCACAAGAACAACAACATGCTGCACCTCCTGCAGAAGCGGCTTTAATTGCTCTGCAGGCAGCGATTAGAGAGGACTCATCCCATCCCCACCAGAGCACCAGGGACTGGGGAGATGAAGCAGCTTGGCCGGGGTCCCACTGGGAGACTCTGCGGCAGCCCCAGGAGGACAAGGCAGCTCTCCCTGGCATGCACCAACAAACCACGCTTCCCCCTGCACCTAGCAAATGTCAGCCCAAAATTAGGTACAGTAGCGGTACTTTATAAATCCAAGTTAGAAAATGCCATCATGTATTTTTAATCCAACCGCCTCGTCACTGCATAATAAAATGAAAGGATTGCCGAGTTTGAGTGGCATTTGTAAGTAGCATGTGAAAGGGGCTAATAGAGGGAGAAAATTAGCTGCATTTATCATCTAAACTACATTCATATTACACTCACGATCCAATTGTTTAAAAATTGGGCTTTTAGAGCAGGTCCTTTTGAAAGTTTAAGCATTCCAAACAAACGCGATTTATTCTCAGAACAAACATTACCTTAAAAAAAGATTCATTCTGTAGCCTTCATGAACTGTAAAAGGAATGGACTCTGCTGGATGCGTTGCTGGTAAGCACAGTCAACACCAAAGCCAGTCAAAATACAGGATTTCTGTTTTACACCGAGTGCAGGTGTTTGGGGAGAAAAAGTGGAATCGGAACCTATTCAATGTTTGAAAAAATCCTGCAAAACATTCCCTCTGAAAAACCCTCAGTTTAGCAACAATTTCAAAACATTCAAATTTTGAGGTGAGATTTTTTTACAGTATATTTTACCGTTCTTCTACTCTAACTTTACATTATTGCCTGGCATTTAAGCAGTGGCGGCGGGCAGTGTGTTTTAATGACATATTACAACATAAGTCTTGAAACCCTGTCATATTTTTATTTTTAAATCGGTAAGATCGTCTGTTACTCAGCCCCGACTGAAACTTATTACCTAATTCACAGCGATTCCCATTTATGAGGTAATGAAAACTCATACACAAAAGAAAACAACATGAAAATTCAGGAGAACGAAAGTACGCACCAAACTCACTGTGTAGAAAATCTGACCTAAAGACACAGATAGTTCAAGTAGTACTAGTATACCAGTATCTCATAAATGACTAAAAAATAACATTAATAAAATACCTCATTTTAGGCCATATTGTGATAACTCAAAGGTTGTTCAGTGCACTGTCCTGATATAAATATATTTTAAAGTATTCAGCTCCTCTATGTGAAGTTACATCACAAAAATGTCACAATTTTCTAAGATAATACTTTGTTTCATATTATTTTTGCATGCTTTTCACCGAAAGTGGTATTTCTGAACAAAACCCGTGTTTGAAGTCTAAATTTTGGCTGTGCCAAAACAATGCAAACTTGAAAATAAAGGAAGCAAAAGTTTCCCCGTGGCTTATTGCTGGTGTTTGTGCAAAGCTCCTCCAGCCTGTGCCGGGCTCCGTGCGCAGCTGAGGGTCAGGCTTTTACAGCCGCGTTACCCACGCTCCTGCTCCAGCCCAGCCATGGCATGAACTTAGAGAAAATCTCCTGCAGTGGGAAGCTTCCACACAAAATTTCCACCTCTGGAGTCCTGCCTGCTGTCAGCCTGTGGCCAGTCCCCGGGGTAGTTTCCTCCCCAGTTAGTTTTTACCATTCCTTTTGATCCTAGGATGACCTAAGAATTTATTCTGCTGCTGAGATGTCCCCTCTGCACATCAGCAGCAGGAGATGATGTCGGGAACCAAAGTTTCCCTGCCCACTCTGCTAATATGAACTCCAGGGAGATGGGGGTTGGTGTTCTCCAGGAGCAGTCTCAGCAAATCTGCAGTTTCAATCAGTTGACAGTCAGATGTGCCTTGACATGGACTAAGAGTGCTCAAGAACAGGTCACAGACTCTTCTGCAAAACTTGGGGTTTTACCGGTGCAATGCGACTGGATGTCTGGAAATAAAATCTTCCAGCAGTTACATCATGGCTGAGAGCAGGTCACCCACCTGCTCCTCTCTTGTGATGTCTGTCTCTCCTGTGATGCTACGAGTCACCCACTGTCTCTGCGAACAGCATCCCCTTTTCTCACAGAGACGTGGAGAAGAATACACTAAAGATGGCAAGATAGCCTGGAGGAGGGTAAATCCTAAGAAAGATTCAAGGAAAAAACCATTGCACTCAAGATGGAAACTCTACAGATACTGTGACATCTGCATGTCCCTGGTCACGCAGGGATGGCTTTTCCTACTGGAGAAGGTGGCAAAGAGCTGCTTCATTTCTCCTGCTCATTGCTGGTGGAAAACAAAAACCTCAGAGGCAGACCATTGCCTCTCCAGATCCACCACCTCCGCAGAAGCCCCTGCTCGCTGCTGTGGGTCACCCAGCTGCCGGGGAGGAAGGCTCCCCTTCGCCCTCTCCCTCCACCCCTGTCCCAAACACACTGGTTTTGCAGCTTTCCATTCACACCTTGAGGAACCAATCGGTTTCCTAATTAAGCCCGCAGTGTACACCCGAGCGATAGTGAAAGCGTGCAATTAGCCCTGAGTCATCGTTCGCATTCATTTCCCCCACTGCAAGCTGCCAGTCCTCCAGCGATAGAGATGTCTCTTGCAAGGCAAAGCACTTCAGACCGGCTTGCTGGGAGGAGTCGCTGACCCACTCAGTAATTACTCATGCTAACAGCTTAACTAACATGCAAATTCCTCTGCTGACTGACAGGTAAACAGTGAGGTGGCCCTGCCTGGGTTTGGGGGGGAGCGGCGGGGGCGGAGTGACAGAGATGTAAAAGCTTGTGTCAAATTCCAGATCTAACGGGCCTTCAAAGTGCCACATGATTCATTAGCCTTATTTCATGCCCAGGATAACCAAGTTGTGGTTGCAGTGTTAATTGAAGAGGGAGAAGCGGAGGGGACTTGCTGGCACAGCAGCTCCTGGGCCACCCCTCAGCACCCACGCTCTTGCCACAGGGATGTTCAGCCCTTTGGCAGGCACCTGGCTGTGGGGTTCTTTGCCTCTGAGGGAAGGGGGCCTTCTGCTGTCTTCTGCTGTGCTGAATCCAAGCAGCACGCTGGGGAGGCTGCAGATCAGCTCGCAGGAGCTGGAAGCTGCTCCAGGGGCTGCTTCTCCTCCAGCATCCTCCAAGCCCTTCCTGCAGCCAGGCTCACCACAGCCCCTCCAGTGCTCTGCTGTTCAAGCAAGCCATTTGAAAAGCAGCAAGAAAAGGAGGTTGGAGCAGATTTTGAGCAGAAAATCTTCCATTTTCATCCTGTTGATCCTTGCAGCTGTGCTTACCCCTCCCAACTTCCCTCAGCTCTCTCTTTGCTCTTTCCTCGAACACCCTGGATGCTGTGGCCATCCCAGCACTCGTAAAATGAGCCCAGCTCTGGTTTAGATGATGAAGAGGCTGAAGCAGGCAACAGGGCTTATGGCGGAGGACGTGGAAGGGAGGAAATTGCAAACCTGAATTTAAGCCGTGCTTTGGTGTGATCTAAAGCAGCCACTAAGCCTGACATCTCCCTCATTTCCTGCTCCTCGCAGTCTCTGCCCTGAGGTTTGTTGACACTGGCTTGTGTCCAACAACCTGAAGAAATCGTACAAATCCTCCTGCAACACGACCTCTGAACACTAACAGGGTTGGAAAGGAGGCATGACAGGGGAGAGCACTCCTATTAGCATCCTGAAAACGTGGGTGAAACCGAGACAGGCCCTCACACACCAACACCCAGCAGTTGTGCCTGGCTGTCGAGAGCTGGCTCAGGCCTACAGAGGAGGGTTTTATTGTTACTGACATTACAGGGTCTGGAGACAGCGTGGGCTGGGGTGCTGCAGTGCTGGGCGAGCGCGGTGGTGGAACCAGAGGCTGTTTTCTCCCATGAGCCATCCCCAACCTTCCCATTTGCACAGCGAGCTCAGAATGTAATGGAAAGGAGAAAATAAGGGGCTTGCTCAAGGCTGCACAGCACAGTGCCCCATTTCTCCTCATCCAGAGCTCACTGACAAAGTCTGCAACTTCCTAAAGTGAGTTAAGGACGGAGGAAATATCCAAGACCAAGAGCGCAAAACAACCCCAAACTTCGCCTGCTGCCTGCAGAGGAAAGGGGCACCTGCAGCAGCCCCCGGCGTGGAGCCAGGCGAGGATCCCCCTCCATGGGGCTGTGGAGGAGACCCCTGCGAGGCTGGTGGGCTCGAGGGATGCCCAGCACTGCCATAGACACAGACCACAGCCTCGTCTCCCAGCCCAGTGCCAGGAGCTGGGCTGGCCCGTCCCTCCCTACATCCTTCTCCCTGTGTGTTTATTTAAGTGGCTGTCAAAAACATCTGTCCTATGTAGACACTCGAGGTGGACAGGGAGAGGGGACTGAGCCGTGCCGCTCGTGAGGCTCCTTGTCACAATAACCATCTTCATTTTCATTTTATTTATTTATTTATTTGGGGGCAAACCTTCGGCATCAGCGCTCTGCACAGAGCCTGCTTCCAGCTCCAAAAAGCACCTCTATTATTCTCAGGCCATTTGGTGGTGGTTGCCATGGAGATCAAAAGCAAAATGGCATGCAAATCAACACGAGCCCCGGCGTTCAATAACAACGGTAAAAGGGCAGCCGGATAAGATGACGAAGAAAAAAAAGAAACAACCCACTTGAAATGCTGCAACCTGCATCGCTGGCTGTGATTAGATCTAGAAGGGAAGAAAAATACCCTAATGGGTTACACCAAAGGACTCGCAAATACAGCTCAGTTGTGGCCTCTGTGATGGTTTCAGTGTAACCCCCTCCACACACACACATGCCCATGTAACATACACATAGTAAAGTGGAGCAAATACTTTTCAGTGATAAATCTATGCAATAAATTCCCCCCACAAACCTCCTTTATTCTATTTGCAAGCTATCCACACACAGCTGCCAGGTTCCTGGTGTTTATCTGCAATCTGCGCTAGCACTGTCTCCTAACCAAATCTCTTCCCAGCTCTGCTTTCCCCCTTCTCTCCAGGGATGGGTGACGCACGCTGTGATTTTAAGCTGTGCTGCTGAGCGCCGGGCAGCTGCACAGGCAGGAGTGCGGGCAGGAACGCTGCTCCAAGGAGCTGCCTGTGCGCATTCACTTCTGCCTAGCTGAAAAATCCCCTTCTGCCACCAATTTCCCCACTGCTCGGGAGCCTGCAGAAAACAAGCTCCACGCAGCCCAAGCAAATGCACCCAAATGTTAAAAACAGCACCAACAGCCTGTTTTATTCACAACTTTTACCCTTAGGTGTTGCAAGCACTAAGATAAGTGTAGGGGTGTGAATGCAAGCATTCAGAAATGAGATTTTTGGTTACTCTGGGGCCAGCTGTCTGCTGATGTGGGTTTTATTTGACTCCAGGGGCACGCAGGACCCCGGGCTGCTGCTGTGCAGAGGGAGGATGCTGGCTTAGCGAGCAGCTCTTCAGTGTTTTGTTTTCCCTTCGTTGTTAACTCAGACCTTCACACAAATCAACCCTGCTTTGAAGATAGAATTACTCATTTTTCACAGGCCTGCCCACAGCATTACAACTACACTACTTAGCGCTTCAGAAATATGAATGAATTTATTATACGCCACAACAGGCTGTGTTAATGCTGTAGCCCTTATTTTTTGCAGAAAGGGAACAAAGACTTGAGAGAGAAAAGCATCAGGGATTTGGGATGAGGATACTTGTTTTTTTCCCTGGGTATGTAGCGGCATTAGACAATAGTGCTGTGCTCAAGGGACATGTCCTTTCAGCTTCATCCCCAAATCACAGCCCAGCAACTCAAGCCAAAACCAAGGCAACACACAATTTAGTGCTCATCAGTGAAAAGTTTGGCCCAGGGACTTCAAGCAAGTCATGTGAATTGTGATTTTTCCGAAGGCTTCAAACTCAGATTAGCAAAAGCCAATGCTCTTCCACAAAAGCCACCTCCTGCCAAATTCCAGGAACTTTTTCCAAAATATTTTGGGTATATTTATACACAAGGACCTCAGAAACTGCTGGATGTGACCGAGCTCCAGCGAAGCAGCTTGCAAAGGAAGGGCCTGATCCCTCCCTACTCAGTGGCAAGATCTGTTTTCTGGAGGTAAAATGGTGCAAAGGGGAGGGAAGGATCATGGACAAATTATTCCCTAGTGCCCTTAGCTCAGAGTAACCTCCCCAGTGATTCACTCACATCTGAGTGAGAATTTCCTCCTACAAAGGGCCATAGGTTCTTGCCATCCAAAGTGCACGCAGATACCCATTTCTAAGTTATCTGAACTTTCCCAAGTGCCATAAAGTCCTGCTTTGTTTTTAGCAAGCTCCTTATCAAACCCATATGCTGTCAATACACATTGCTTCTCTGTCCCTTACCTGCTGCTATAGGCACAGCTGGGACGCCCAGCTTGCTGCACTGAAGCTGCAGCGTGGTGGGATCTTCACCCAACCCTTATTCTGAACTGAATTCAAGGCCCTCAAATGGAAAGTCCTGCAGAAATACTGAATTATTGTCACCAAAGACACCCCAGAGCCAGGCACTGTGCAGCAAGGGTTGAAGTGAGAGATTCTGGAAACAAGTTTGAAGTGGCTTCAGCAGAGCTATAAAGAGCAAGCATTTCCCTGCATAGTGAGGAAACTCGCTTTCTTGGCACCATGGTAGGAAAAAGGGTTTTAAGGGCACAGGAAGAGCAGCAGGAAGAGCTGGGCTGAGCCTGTGTTGAGTCCTGCCGGGTGCAATCCTGGCAGCTGCCAACATGTGCCAGGGAGAGCTGTGCCCTGGCTGCACACATGCTCCTCTGGCTGCCAAAACTGTCCTGGATGAGGAAAACATGGAAAAGTTGCTGCCTAGAGGGCTGATTGGTTTTGGTTTGTTTTGTTTTTATTTTAAATACTGCTTTTATTTAAAGCCAGACTCATTGCTAGCAGGATTCAGACTCAGGCTGTTTCAAATTCTCCCTCCATCCTGGTTTTGGAACATTCATTTTCAGGCCGCTACAGCTTTGGAGACAAGACTTGCGTTTGCTTCCAGCAGCACGTTTGGCTGAAAGCACTGGACCCGGGCGATTCAGAGCTGCATGTTTCTAACGCAAAAATCCCCCTCCTCCTCCTTACACAAACCAGCTAACTCTTCTCCGCAGTGTCGAAAACAAACTCTTTCTGGGCAAAAGCTTTTAACCTTAGTCACACTTTCCTCCACTTCGAAGCATGGGGTTGGGGTTGGACTAGATGACCTTTAGAGGTCCCTTCCAACCCAATACATTCTATGACTCTGTGATCCCAGTGCTACGAAGCTCTGCCCCGTCCAGGTCCATGTACAGCAGCATGCGCCTCCTTGCACCACCCATCGCAAGACCCTTTCCACCTCCTCAAGGGTGTTTTTAAACCCAGGCTAAGCCTCCACTTGCCACTGCCTTTGCATTACTGAAGGAATTAATTGGGAACCATCTCCTTCGCCAGTGCTGGAGCCCCTTGCTGAAACGAGCACCTTCCTAATTACGTTTATTCACAGAAATCAAAAGGAGAGAGAAGCAGTTGAGTAAAGGTCACATTAATAATACAGGCTGAAAGAAAGTCTGTGGATATATATTTTTCATTAAAGACACATGTGACTGAAGGGGACGGTTCAGTTTTGGACTGACAGTGTTTCTCTGGGAGGCCATCAATACAGTTGGAGAGATTCAGCTATTTTTCTTGTCATCGCTTGCTGCCTGCCAGAAATCTGCTTCCTTACTAAGAAGTGCCAACACCATTATATGCACTCCAGCCTCTTAGATGGCCTCCATCACAGCTTCTCTGCCTCTGTCACAGCTGTAAAATTCACACCAACCTCTACTTCTGCATCCAGTGGTGACTTCTGCAAAGTCCTGTTTTCCATGCCCAGCCCCAGCCAACCCAGGGCTGCTGTAGGTCCAGCAAGAGCCTTCAGCAGATAAAGCAACCACTTTGCTGGATCATTGCCATCAAGATGATCACCTGAGGATAACCGCTCAAGTTGCCAGCTCCATGCCCAAACACTGGAACCATCATCTCTGTTGTCATCTTTGCGACCAACCAGCCCTGTATTCCAACCCCACCACAGTGTACATAGAGCACCAAGTGAACTGAAAGGACCTAGGCTACATAAAGTAGGTCCATTTTTCTAAGCACAAACTGGCAATAAGCTGAGATTTAAAAACCTGTTCACTGTTTTTGGATGGCTGATAATGCCAACAGGACTGCAGTGGCCAGCTCTGCAACGCCCTGTCCAAATCTCCTGTGCTACACACCGAGTTTTCCCACACATCTCAAATATGCAACTCCCTCAACTCCTTGTTTTTCCATTTATTCCCATTTTTTCCCAAAGCACTTTTTCTTCAAGCCTGCCATGCAGTACCCCTCAAGACCACTACAAAGCTGGGTGATCCTGAAGCGGTGGGGAGGTGCCCAGCCATCACAGGAGGTGCCAAAAAGGCTTCTGGGAGCTACTTAACCCGATGGCTACAGGAGGCAGCCATCCCGGTCACAGCTGCCTGAACAATACATTTGCCAATTAAGTTAATACACTTAAATCCCTCCTATCCACCAGAAAGGGCAGAGCAAATCCAGGTGAAAGAGAGTGGAGTCCTGCAAGTCTCCTATGTGTCACACAGAAGAATAACAAAGAAAAAGGGGGGAAAAAAATGGAGGAAAACCATTGAAATGCACTGTTAATTACCACAAGATGTTGGGGGCCTTGTTTATTCCTCGCCCAGCAGATCTGCAAGGAGGGCAGGGCAGGAAAACTTCCAGGAGTGGGTACACAATATGGCTCCCTGCAGGGCCATATATATTTTGGATGAGGCACAGCTAAAATTGCCCTACAGACCTGCTTGGACCCGCGGAGGGCTGGGGGTACATGGAGCTGAACTCCCCAGTTCAGATGCACGGCAGTGCTGTGGTAGCTGTGAAGGACTGCAGATATGAAGCCAGCCCAAGCTGTTCTGAAGCCCCCCAAAAGGGAGTTATTAAAGAGAAATTAGGTCCCTAGGGTAAAATATTTCAGACTGGAGGAGCAGCTTACGTGACTCGACCCTTTGCTTTTTTCAACTACAAAAGTTAATCTAAAAAAAAAGCCCAAAACCCCCCGAATCAACCAACCAAAACCAAAAAACCACTCTCCTCCCCAGAATAAAACAAAAAAGGAAAAAACATGTTTGTTGTTCTTATGCTGCTGTTATGGGCTGTGTTGGGTTTAGGTCATAGCTCATGACCCACACAGAAACCACTGCGGCAGGTCCAAGAGCTACTCGCTTGCTCATGAGCACCATCCATGCCCAGGGCTGTGTGGGGGCTGGTTTGTGTCCTCATCACAGCTAGTTTTGGCACAGGATGGTGATGTCCCCACTGTCCTCCAGTGAAGGAGGCAGCATCCTCCTTGAGCTGCTTGGTGAGAAGCCACCAATGCAGAGCAGCTGCCTGGGGATAGCCAGTGCCACCAGTGCCCAGAGGGACAGGGACCTCCCTAGGGTGGACAAGCCAGAGCTGTAGCAAACTGACCCACCTGTAAAGAAAGGCTGAAGGAGCCGGGTTTTGGTCTGCAAAAGCCTGAGAGGGGATGGGATAATCCAGGCTGCTATAATGAAGCTAGCAGGCAATTGTTTCCTGTGTCCTTAGGGGCATCACAAAGCCATCAGCTTAATTTGCAGGAAGGACTTAAAGGAATAAAAATATATACTACAGATTTTGACCTAGATATTAAATATATATACACTTAGTGTCATTTCACCTGTATATATGAACTGTATAATTAATAAACATAAAATACTTTAATATCTCTGTATGAATAATAAATACATTTATTAAATGTATAATTAATACATCTTCACGTGCACAGGCATGAACATATAAAGGAAACCCCTTTCTGTCTGGTGGCTCCCATTAAGTCCCAGAACCAGCTGTGTGGTGGAGCTGTGGGACTCGCCTCTTTGAAGGTTTTTAAGAGCAGGTTGGACATGAACATCTCAACATTGCCCCTCCTGAGGGCTGAGGAGCATCTCTGGAGAACGAGGAGACACAGAGCTCTGCCCCATCGCAGCCTGTGGTCCTGCTGCTGCCTACTATTTATTTCAAATTCTTGTTGTTGTTGTTAAGGGGTGGGGGGGGGAAGCCTTTATTGAACTGCAAGACAGTTTTGCCCCTCTGCCAGGCTGGTTGGGTTCTACTGGGCAGGGAAAAGCTGTGTATGGTGGGCAGGGCAAGCACTCATCTCAGGTATAACGGGTAAAGAAACAGTAAACCTGGGGGAGCTCAAGCAGATTGTGATAAATCAGAGAACACAGCCCTGACAAAGTTTTCCATGGAGCAGCACTGGAGATATTCACTTGCCCAGTTTGGTCCAGGCTTCTCTGCAGGGTGAGAAGGAGGAAAATGAGCCATGCCAGCGAGATGCAACACTGCATCCCTCCAAGGCTGGACCAAACTCAGCTACGGTACAGGGCAAGGGGCTTGGTAATGGATGCAGGAATGGGAAAGGGGTCACCAGCAACCACCGAACCCCAGGCGGAGGATGCTTCATGGAGAGGACCAGGACCAGGCATGGCCTGGGAGTAGAGGAAAAGGCTGCCCTGGTCCAAGGGGACCCCGCAGCCCCAGGAAGGGCAGAGAGAAGAGAGAGGCAGAAGCTCTCTGCTTTAGGGAGTCATCCTCAAGTGAAATTGGTTGGCTGTCTTTCTTGAGCCACAGGCAAAGGACCTAATAAAGACTGTCAGCAGCTGATGGGTGACTAAAACAGGGAACAAGATACAGTAAATAATGGAGGCAAAACACTTCCACATGGGGGAGGGTGGGAAATTTCGGTAAAATATCACCAACCTACTGGAAAACTGAACTGAAATGAATTAGGGGGGGGGTGTTTGAAGCATGGGACTCATATATAACAGCAGAAGGTCTCATATTTATCAAGAGATGTGACCAATTTGCCGCATGAAGCAGAGACATCTGTCAACTCTATGAGCTGCAATTAGCTGCTATTCTGCTACCCAAAGGAGGTCACCGAAAACTACAGGTTCTCCCTTCCTAACGGAAAAACTCCTGGGCTCTGCATTTCCATTAAGAGCAATTGCAAGTTTGGTCTTCAACATGATTGAACGATCTGGCGGAGTGATGGCCTTTGTGGCTCCTGTAGTTTGTCTTGTGGAATACCAATTACAGTCATTTGAGAAACACGACACAGCCCTGCCAACTCAAGGATGCACAGGCTCTGCCCGCTCGCCTCTTCCCGAGGGGGCTGCGCTGGGCACTGGGCTGTTCGCTGGCACTAAATATTTTAAAATTACCTTTCGTTAATTAGCGTTATGTCTTTACAGCACCACTTTAGAGACCAGGCATTGTGGGAGGCTTTGTCCTCTGCTCTAACCCATCATTTGTGCTGGCCATAGGTCCTCCTGCCCCCGGCACACCCCTGACCTCTGCAAGCATCCCCCGTCTCTCCAGATCCCATCGCTGCTGGCACCGTCTGGGCTTTACAACCGAAACAGCACCTGGGGCTTTATTTTCTGATGGTACAGCAACGCAGGCAGCTTCTGTGCCACAATCTGAGAGCAAATCTCTAACAAATAATTCACATGAGTTTCACTTCTGCTCACGAGCAGCCTGTGAGCTGCAGCTTTCACAAGCTGAGCTACATTTCCCCCCTAATAATTTATGCAAATATTGCACAGCCTGGCACGGGTTTGCAAACTACTTATTGCACTGTTGTGAGTGCACTCAGGGTCCCCGTGATGTTTCCCTGCGTGATGCTTGGGAGCTGCTTTCTTGTGCCGATAGTTGTGATCAGGCTTCACCCCTTGCTCCCCGCAGAACTTCTGGAGGAGCTGGGGACATTTGCTGCCTCCCTGCACCAGCCTGGTGGGGAGAGTTATCAGTAAAACCCCAAAGGGCCCCGAAGACAGGCAAAGGGAATTGTTTCCTGTTTTGAACCACTAATTGCGGAACGGGATGAAGTCATGATCAGACCGCAGAGGGAGGGGAAGGAGATGGAAGATAAACAGGTCTCTGAGCTCCTGCGCTGCATCAGGTGGTGCAAGCAGATGTGCTGGGGCTGCTGCAGAGCCCGTCCTCCCCCTTCCCGCTCGCACCAATCCAGCCCGTGTCTGCACCACCTTTTAAAAGCAGCTCCGGCTCACTCTCAACAAATCTTTACTGCACACATCAGTAATATCAAATTAATTCAATTGAATTAATAACAGTAATTAATTCATGCATATTAGCATAACACCATGCATCATAGATGGAGGCTAATAAATGCAATACTGATTTTCTTAATCGACTTCTTCAGCTGCCATGTGTCTTAGTCAAAGGGAAGCTGTGGGGTCTTCCCCTCTCTTCCAAGTGCAGCCAAGAAGAAAAAAAACAAAAACCCCGATCCACAAACCACCTGAGAGACCCCAGGGTATTTCTGATTCAGACCATACTCTGCAACACCAAGATGAACGGGCTTTGCACTCTCAGTTCCCCGCAACCCGGCCAGGTCACAGGCTCTGGTCTGGGGATATTTAAAAGTCACCCTGCAAGTGTCCCCATGTAAGGCTCACTCTAACAGAGACACTGCCCCAAAAGCAGGGAAGGGAGCAGTAGTGGCCAACGACCACTGTAATAATCATATATCTGGATATTATTTTCTTCCCTCACACACAGTTATTAAGAGACGATGCAGGTCTTAAAGCTAGAACCTTTTGCTCTGGGAAAATTATATGTGACACTTTACATACGGATTAGATAATTAATGTATGTCCTGATTTCTTCCACCATAACATAAAAAGGGTGAGAGCAGTGCTATAATTCCAGATAATTAAAGAGCGATCGAGTTACAGTAGCTTGCAGTGCAGTGGGAGTGCTGCCCGCTGTCATTAGCGCAGGATGAGCCCGCTCTGTTCTTCACACCTCACTGCCAGCTGCGCTCTCCTCCCCAGCTCTCATCCAGCACCCACTGTCCCCAGCCACCACCACCAGATCCTGCCTGGTCCACTTGAAGATGCTGAGAGGAGGCAGGACCCCACACTCGCAGAAGCCCAACTGTAAACCATGCCCTAAGAAACAACGGAGCCAGTTTTGCTTCAGCAGATGAGCCCATCCCTGGGGGGTCTGGGCTGCTCTGCACAGCCGGGCACACGGGAGGCAATCAGCTATGGCCAGCAGCCTGAGCCACCTCGTCATTGCTTCAGCACCTCAAAAGTGCCCAACAAACAGCTCAACGACTCCATCTCATACCACTTCTACTCCCAAAGGACCTGAGGACATCAGGAACAAATGCAAACCTGTGCTGGCTACAGGAGCCTGGCAGAGCAGGAAGGATTGGTATCCTGCTAAAATAATGTGCGAGCTCCCAAAAAGAGCCCAGCAGGCAGGGCTGCAGGGCAGAACCACGCTGCGCTGGCAGAGCAGCTTGCAGGGGCCCTGCTCGTGTCACCTATGTCCCATGGTGGGGACCACAAGGCCCCGCGCACCTGGGCTGGAACCAGAGTGCAAGCACGTCTGTAGGCATTAGAGAAGCAGCAGAACAAGACAGATTCCTATCAGCAGCAATATGCGTCTCATGCTTGCGCCGAGCCTGATTTGCATTAAGCCCAAACTAGTTTTTTCCAGCGAGGCAGGCGAGATGTGCTCATTTAATGTACAGAAAATGCATGTCGGTGCATGGGCACGGAGTATCTTTTGAAATCCCTGCAGGACCTCCCTGCCTGCTGTGATCAAACATTAAAATCTAGAGCTGTCACTAAGCAAAACAAACACAAACTGTCTGTGCTTTCATCTGCACAGCATCCTGCGCCGTGCCCCACCGCCACACTCCTGCCGCCCCCGGGGCTCCCTGCCTGTGCCCGCTGCTGCCCTGGGACCGGTGCCAGGCAGGGGGGGACAACACCACCACCCAGGACACACTGCAGCCTGACATCCTGTGTGCTCCTAACAACCAGGTGTGATCTTACAGCAGGAAGGCGCTGGCCCATTTTTAGCTTGGTGCAGCCTCTGGTGGGCATCTGTCCTGGGTGGGTACAGTCCCTGTTGCCTGCTTGGCCCCAAGGAGCGAGCAAATGGAAGCAGCTCGCTGCCGAAACAGTCCCAGGTGAGCGGGGTGGGTCGCAAGGCAGTGTCCCCCTTCACTTGTCGCATCTGTGTGTGGCAAACCTCCCTCTTCCTGTGCAGCTGAGCTCTGTCCCCAGAAAAAAACTAAACAGAACACAAAGGCCAGCCCAGCTGCAGAGCTCTCAGAGAAGCTTGTCTTGTTGACTGTGGCTTGAGCACAAATTCGCTAAGAGGAAAGCACGGGCCGCAGGTGAATAATTTCCTCTTTCGGGTTCCTCACTCCATCTCACCGTGTTGCCTTCTGCAGCCTTTGTTTACCCGCTCGGCTGCTTCTCCATCACATCACTTCATGTGTCTTAAGCACTCGCTGTTCTCCCTGCTCCCAGCATCTCGACAATTTTGTATTTAAAACCCTAATAATCATCAAGACACGCTACTGTTTCTCCTCCTGCACAATCTCCTAAGGCTGTGAAAGTCTCAAACGTCTGACCGCAAGCCTGATAAATGCTTGCCTTCAGCGAGGCACTTTCTTGTACCACCTTTGAAATATGTATGCACATGTTATGCAGTGTGGATGCATATCAATGCCATATCTACCTTTGCATATTAAATCATCGCCACATCTTCCCTGGCAGTAAAATATGCAGAGCATATGCTAAAGACAGCATCTTCCCTGCCTCACCCGAGCAGCCCTCCCCCTGCGCGCTCTCCCCCAGCATGGGCTGCCGAGCCCAGGTAGTTCAGCCCCTTGCCTTTGTTCTTCTCCTTGGAGAGGCATTAATTTTTTTTTTTTCCTCCCCCTGTGTTGCTTTCATGATTTCAAGGACTTCATGTTACTGCCTGCTTACAAATATATTACAGCCGGAGCTGTACCCTAACTTCTCCTCTCCCCCATTAGAGGGAAGACAAATACGAGAGACTATGGGGAAGGTCTCTGAAATAACAAGCCAGCAGGAGCCCAGGATTGCCTTCCTGGTATTTACCCTCTCCCATGACACAAGCCTGCAGAGACAATCAGGGATTTCCGCCAAAACTGAAGCCCTGCCATTACTGCTGCCCCATCTTGTATGTTTACACCTGAACAGTCAAACCTGGCTGACATAAAATTTGAGTCACAAAAAAGGGGAGGAGATGCTTCTGATGGAGATTGGGAATATTTGCTTTGATGAGCACTGGGATAAAAGACAGAAATAAGGATAATCTGTTTTGGGCCATAAACCAGCTATGAGGTGCTGGGATTAGGCAGAAACCTCATATTGTCAAGACCTGCTGCTTAGAAGGAGCCTTGGTGTTGTTTTGGCAGCTGCAGATTTATGCTACATAGAGTCGAGACCCCTGAGCCTCTCCTGTATGGAGCTTCCCATTCTACTGGTTTAATAGAAATGGTAAAATTTACAACAGAACCACTCAAATTCACATGCAAAATACGTGCCTGCCTCCCGTTTGGAGTAACAGAGGTGGTTTGCCCCAAATAATCCCTTGGGCATCTAAATAATCATACACGAGGGTATCAGATCTGGAAGCAGGAAGTGTGTGCACGCCATGGAAGCAAATGGGGCCTGAGATAGCTGCTCTAATACTCAGAAGTAGCAAATTATTATTAACAATAATAATATTGATAATAACAGTAATATCTCAGCCACCCAAATCCATAAGTCCTCCAATCCGTGTCTTGCCAGTCCCTCGGGACAGGCAGCAAGCTGTCCTGTCCCTGTTCACACCAAAGCTCTTGGATCGTGGAGCAGCAGCACAGAGGAGAACCAGCTGCACCTCACGGCTCTGCAAAGCCTCCTTTGCTCCCTTCTCTTTCTCAGCAAACTAGGCCAAGGTTTCATGTTCTCCTGTCACATTGGCAACACTTCGCCATCACGCAGCCGAGCTAGCTAATTATCGTCCCTCGTGCTTTCTCATCTGCTAATTCTCCTCTCCTACCTGTAGCCTTCCGTGTTTCTCAGGCATCTCTCTTCCAGACTAACTTGTGCTCTCCTCCTCCCCCACCTTTCGCTCACCCTAATTTTGCAGACTTCAGAAAAGAAGTGAGGAAAGCTGTCACTGTTAAAGGGAGCTCTAATAGAGCAAGGGAACAGCATGAGCCCTTTTGTTTCTCCATGAGATGTCAAAAGGAGCAGGATTAGCAAGGAGTATTTTCTCCTTGGCTCCCAGGTGGCTGCTTTCTCCTGCAGGTATAGACCTGCCCACCTTGACCCACTCTCTAGTGAAAGCCCCTGAGGACCTGTGGACCTCACCTGCAGGGACACCTTGAATCTGCTCCATCACCTCAGCACTGGGAGGAAAGGAGAGTGGTGCAGGTGTCATACTTGGTGCTTCCACCTCTCATCTGCATCAAGCAGTGCAACACTGGGGTGGATGAGCAGTGTGAGGTACCAGCCTCCAAACCAGCTGCTGGATCAACTGTCATCCTCCTTTACTAATGTTCTCCCTAAATAAAAAGCAGGGGCTGTGTGGTGCAAGTCTCTCTGTCCTGGCTGTCACTGTTACGATTTTCCAGGAGTGGACGGACCAGGCTCGTTATGTCACTGGGCTCATTTCCAGCCACAGCCACCTTCTTTTCAATTATTGCCTGCCCCAGGTCAAAAAGTGCTTGACCCCTGTCACCCAGCAAGAACATGCTCGGCTTTGGCCTGTGTCAGATTAACAAATCCTTCATCACAGATTAACAGCACGGGGAACGCTTTCACTCCTGTGCTTCTCCTCTAGAAAGAAAAGTCCTGTTGAAGTCTTGCGAGAGGTCAAGTAAAGCTCAGAAGGGCTCAGACCTTAAGCCCCTTAATTCTCCAATGGCACCCTGTGTCCTACAGAAACCATAACAAGAACTACAATCTCTCTGACATCTCCCAGCGCATCATTCTTCAGCGCTGGCAAAAGCCAGGGCAGGCCAACGCATCCTCGATGCTCTCACCGAACCAGGAGCATGCACATGGTGACACGTGTCCCAGCAAGTCACTCTGAGCCACCTCTCCACAGTGGGAGATGGTGTCCCAGAGCTGTGGGGTCATTACCATGCTCTTGGCAGATGATGATGATAACAAGCTGAACCAAGGCAAGAAAAAATGCAATTAGGTACATTTTAAAGGCAAGGTGTGATGTCACCCTTTCGTTTGCTGGAACTGCACCACAAGCAGCTAATTAGGGTACCAAAGCGTGCTCGAGTGCAGCGACAGCGTATTGACAGCTAACTTTTGGCCCCAACAAGGTCAGGGCAAGCATCAGCTAAACCCACACTGCTGGCAAAGAGCTTCAGAAACACAAGTCTAGGGACAAGCAGAAATGAGAGAAAGATACTTCACAGCACTGCTTACACAAATCTTAGGAGGAGATAGGCCAACTGCATACATCTGTCTCTCTTTACAGGTGAATAATAACAGAAGAGAACACAAGTTATTGAAAATGGAAAGCCTAGGGCAGCGTGATCAGTGATCTTCATCCCTGGTGACACCACGAGGACTGTTTTCATGCACAAGGCTGTCTGTCAGCACGGGCTTGGCCACAAGAGCAGCAGTTTCACCTGCCCAGAGCATCATCTGCACAGCCGGGATCATCTCCACTGCAGCAGCAGCTCCTGACCCGTGGCATGCAAAGATGCAACGTGGAAACCCATGGTGGGCTCCATCCCTCTTGTGCCTGTTGCTGCAGCTCCTGGCAGCTGGGTCCACCTGCCCTCTGCTCCCCAGCCACCCTACAAGGTCTGCACATCCGATTTTTGCCTGTTTCATGGGGAGGGGGATATTTCATTAGCGCTTGTGTTCCTCTCCGTCTTTCAGGATGAATCATTGCTGTTTTAAGCACACAGCAAAGATTTATGCAGTAATAGATGTGGGGAATAGCTGTGGCTCCAGGGTCTCAGAACAATAATACATAATTCAGAAATTAATACAGGGTAGCAAAGACAATGGGATTTGAAATGAACATTATCGGCCAAAGCAAAAGGGAAACTCCACAGGCTCATCATGTGCAGATGCTTCCACTATCCACACACCCAATTATAACTTTAGCTCTTACAAAGGGAACTGACTTAAACCATTAAATCTTTATTATTTTTTTCCCTGTGGTGGGAGGGGGAGTGGGAGTGCAGATTCCTTAAAGATAGAGAGTTTAAATTAAGCTTTAAAACTGTGACTGAGCAAGATTTAATACTGACAATTAGCCTGGACAAACAGTTAATCGTCCTGCAGGCATAATTTATATATTCTCTGTGCAACAGGGAGAGAATGTCAGCACATTGCACTGCAAATTAGTGCAATAAAAGAATCTCATAACCTCTAACAGCTCGGCTGTCTGACAAAGAGAGATCATTCCTCCGCTCCCCATGCTGTTGCCTAGCCACACTCCCATCACCCTGGGCTGCTGCTCTCGCCTATTAGACTTTATTTCCCAGCCGTGTCCTGCTGCCTGGACCTTTCTCCCAGCCACGGCACTGGTGGAGAGTTTGGCCAGATTCCCTGAGATAAGCCAGGTTGGAAGTTTGGTGAGGAAAAGATAAAAAAGGAAAAAAAACATCGCTGCAGGACATGGCGATAATTCAGGTCCTGAATTAGTGAAGGAGCTGAACACCAGCCCAGGGGTCAGGATGGGTCTGAGAGGCAGCCTGAGGCTTGGCTGAACAGGGCCAGAATAAGCTATGCTCAAAAGCCAAGTTCAGACACCTGCTTTCCAAGCTGGGCATTAGCAAGGTCGAACTCGAGCAGGAGTGCTAGGAAGGAGGCTCATGTTCTTCCCAAGTCAGATATTTCAGATAAAACAAAACTGAGGCCAGTGAACAGCACAAAAGTTTATTCCGACATTTATTTATTGATGTTTTTACCTTGCCAGTGCTCATGTGTCTAGGCTAAATTCTGTGGTGAGTAATAAAAATCCCCTATAATGATCTATCTGGGTATTTTTGCTTGGTAAGGACACATGGACACTTTTTAGCAGACCATGGCTGTACCTCATTCTTTACATGCTCATGCTAAGTGCCCTTTAGAGCAAGTTAGATATGCACTCAATTTTCCCTGCAGGTCCAATGGATTTCGCTACAATCCATGTGATATCACAACAGAAAAAGCAGGAAATCATAATGAAAAAGAAAAGCAAAAAACCCTTTAACAGTACAGTCCATATCCAGTATTATTAGTTCAAGAGCATTATTTCAGTGGAGGTTTTCATAATGACTTACTGACCTAAACTATTAAACACCATCCCCGTGTCTATAGTGGAACAGAAGAAGAACTCCAGAAATAGCTACAATTTAGCAATACACATATTATACACTCTGCAAATTTGTTGAGGAACTTTTATAAGAGGGCTATAGAAAATTAAATTAATTATTAATAAAAATCAGCAATATCTTTTCCCTCATCTCCTACTAATACCACACAGGTGGCCTGCACTGCTCTTTTTCTTCTCCACAAAATTTTTTTCCCTGCTAAAATGCTTTTCCTTTCTGTGCTAAAGGAGCCTGTGGGAGGGTGCCGTATGCAAAGAATTTGTTTTAAGAAAGGCAAAAATGTTAGATCCTTCGAAATTAGTTACTAACCAGTGGGAGACACTGAGTTATTGGCAAAAAAAAAAAGTCTTATTCAAGTATATCCTTATTTCCTGTGAAATTAAATTTGCATTTCTTTTGGGGTGGAAGAAAAAGGAAGAGGGGAATTAAAGTCCAGAGAAAGCTAGTGCAGGAATAAAATATAAAACTCCACTGGGACTTCCAGCTCTTAGGCACAGCAGGAAACTCAATACAGATTTACTTAAAATAGGTTAACAAGGCAGTTTGCCATCATCTTCTTTTAGCACTAGAGGACTCTGCTTTCGAAGGACACAATTAAAGGAAAGAAGGAAGAATGGGGATTCAGCGGCACATTCCCAGCACCAGCACTCCCTTCCGCAGCTCTAATGTCTTTCTGCTTCATTTCAGCTATCCAAAAAAGTGGAGATGACAGACCAAGTGGGGCAAAGCAACACAGGCCCATGCTCCACACTTACCAAAGATCTGGTCCAATATCTACCTGCTTCCTAAAGACCTGAGGATGCTTATATGGGAACCACCCGATCCACTTCTAGAAGACTGCCGTGCCAATACAGACCATAGTCTTCATTATAGGACTCAAATCCAGTTCAATTTCACATCCAGCTCTGGATTTCTCAGCACAAGAAAGACATGGACCTGTTAGAGCAGGTCCAGAGGAGGCCACAAAAACAATCAGGGGGCTGGAACCCCTCTGCTGTGAGGCCAGGCTGAGCGAGTTGGACTTGTTCAGCCTGGAGAAGAGAAGGCTCCGGGGAGACCTTCTTGTGGCCCCTCAGTACTTAAAGGGGCCTGTCAGAAAGCTGGAGACAATCTTTTTGGCAGGGCCTGTTGTAACAGGACAAGGGGTGATGGTTTTAAACTAAAAGAGGGAGATTTAGACCAGAGAGAAGGAAGAAATTTTTTATAGCGAGGGTGGTGAGATCCTGGACCCGTTTGCCCAGAGGGGTGGTCGCTGCCCCATCCCTGGAACCATTGCAGGTGAGGTTGGCCGGGGCTCTGAGCAACCTGCTCTGGTTGCAGATGTCCCTGCTCCCTGCAGGGGGTTGGATGAGATGAGTTTTAAAGGTCCCTTCCAACACAAACCAATCTACAATCCCTTTGTTCCCTCTTGAGTACATTCACCAGTGCTGAGCAGCTAAAAAAACCAGCATCACCAGCTAAACCCCAATGGTCTCCCAGAGAAAGCTTTCAGAGATGCAAATGGCCCAGACTAATTGCCTGGCATCAGGATGCATTAGAGGTAAGAAGCCACAAACCCGCTGGCTTCCTGAAGATTTATGCTCTGTGACAGGCTGTTCTGTGCCAGACAATGTGTTTGCATAAAATGCTGAAAACACAACAGGTTTCCAGTGCCATTTCTCTAAAGGTAGCAATAGCTCACTCCAAAAGCACTTTACACCCAAACCTAAATGCACCCATGTACACGACCTGTGTCAGCTCAGCTGTGTGTCTGTACTAAAAACATGCTGAAATGCATTTTTTAATAGGGAATTTAAATAAAGCCCAAGTCAAGGAAAAAACCTGAACATGTAAACCACTTCCTGAGCAGTTATTACTATTTCTTAGTGTCATGGTGAGTTTTGTTTTTAACACAACCAAAATCCTGGTATTGCTGTAAGCTCGACCCAAGACACTTACATTAAGCCTCTGTGCAGAGAACTTGTTGATACCGATGTGAAAAAAGGCACTTTGTTTGCATTTGTTCAAATCTTTGACCTCCTAGCAAATGAAAGCAGCAAATATTTTTCAGGAATGTGTTACATGGTTTTGTAAGGTCATTTTTTTCCTGCCCAGGCTCAGCCAGGAGCCTCTCTTGTATCTTGGTCTTCTCCATAAGCAGGGCAGGCTCAATCCTAGAGCTGTTCTGCAGGGGCAGGCAGAGCCCACTGCTTGTCCCTTGCCCATGCCAGGGCATGCAGGGAAAGGAAATGAATCTCAGAACCAGCCCCGATGTCTTGCAATAAGGGCAGTATAGAAGGAGCTGGAGTCATCCAGGATCTCTACTGCTGGAGTGTGGGAGGGAGCAGCTGAGTTGGTGGATGTTCATGCGATGAGAGCTGCCCAGCAATTCCCTCACCCCTAGTGCTCCATCTCATTTCATCCATATGGACTATCCCCACCCATGGGCAGTCGGATTTGAGCTACAGGGGCAAGACCGGGCCACAAGACAAACATTTGCAAGAGCAAATATTGGTGAGGATGAGAGTACTAATAGAGCTTATACAAGGATGCAGCTTCTCTAACACCCACCTGGTGGAGTTGCCTACTTGTTGCCAAGGGCAAAAATGCCATCTTCATGTGGAGCTACTACAATATGACCAAGTCCAAGACATTACAAAAGGGTTTCCTAACTTGTGGTTCATGGACCACTGATTGTCCATAAAATCATGGCAAACAGCCATGATTGGCAAACCACACCACATCCACTAGATAAGAAGGCTGGATGTAGTGTTGTGAGAAGCGCAGAGCCCTGGGACACGGGGCATTATGGATTTCTTCACTCGAGGCAGAAGCAGCGAGCATGGCTGACACAGCTCCCGCACCTCCGACCAGCTGACCTGGGGAAACGCCAAAGTTAAAGCCCACACAGCTGGGTTTGTAACAACCTTGGGTTCAGAGCACAAACCACAGAGTAACCTCATCTGTGGTATTGCAGCATCCCTTTTTGCTAAAAATAAACACTTCTGGTATGCCAACAAAATGCCAGAACCCAACACTAGCAAACAACTCCGCAGCAGCCACCAGCTTCTGAGACACAGGTACTGGAGATCAGCCCTGCTGCACCCCACAAGCTCACTTGCATCGCAGGCTGCTGCAGGCTTACAGGACAAGCAAAATTAGGGAGTTTTTGTAAGGAAAACCATCACCAAAAACATTTCTGACAAATTTCCCATGAAAAGATGGCAGTTTGTGAAGCCTTCTGTTTGAAAACCGCCTAAAACATCACTGCAACATGTATTCCATTCGCTTATTTGTTATAATTGTGCTTTAGTTTGTCTTTGGTGACTAGGATTAACCTACCAAAATAGAAATGCTAATTTCTAATTACTACTTCTTAAAGTAATGGTACCTACTAAATACCGATTAAAACATGTTATTGTCTTCTGTAAATAATGAAGCCTTCTATAACAGACTTCTGCCAGCTTGACTGACATGAAATAGAGAGAGATAGGGGAGATATATAATAAAAGCATAAGGTTATCAAAATGAATATTCAGAATTTCAAATTTCAATTTTCTGTTTTGAAACAGATTTGTCAGAATTGAAGACTTCTGAGGAATTTTGAAAAAAGTAAGAAAGTTTACAGTAAATTAAAAAAAAATGAATGGAGCCACATTTGGAAATAACTCCATTTCTTGTGAGGTAGAAAGTCATAGCTTCAGCAAGAATAAAGTTAAGTAAATCTTAGAAGTTAGCTGAGTTTTACTTTGTCACCATGAAAGACAAACTTTTTTCACAGCAGTTTTGAAGCAGCCGACTGTCACTTCTCCCTGGCAAAGACCAAGTCTAGCATCATGTAGTTAAAAGTACTTGATTATCACCTGCCAACAAGCGAATTGAAAGCCTGGTGAGGACCGACTCCTACCAGGATGGATGCGGTGTTGCTAATTAAGTCCAGAAGCACAGCCTGCATGCGCAAAGTGGCTTGCGCAGATGAAGTGTCTTTCACACCTAGTCACTGTGCATTATAAATTTGTTCCAACAAAATTATCCCTTAATCATCCATTTTGTTGAACAAGGTTTCACATTAGTCATCCCCAAAATAGAAGTCAGTGAATGGTCTTTATCCACTTAACGAGGGTGGTAATCACTTTATTCCAATGGGTACAGTCTGTAGCCCACTTTATAGTACTAAAAGGATCATTCTCACAGTTCAAACCCCCAGTGTTGGTTTAACAAGCTCCAGAAAAGGTAAATCACTTTTTAGAAATACTAGGCTGTTCTAACGACCTTTGCTTCCCTTATTGTTTATTGCAACTCTCTACAAGTGTAAAATCAAAATCTATTGTACAAACACACTTCTTGTCTTGGCACCTGCTGCTGGTTTATTGCGAGTTACTTCACATGACCAGACAAGATGCCCTTCAGTGGTCCCAGACTGGGACACCAAAAAGCAGGCAGAGCAGGAAAAGACTGAGCTCACCTTTGTGTTCCTCCGCCACCGATTTCTTCATTAGTTAATCAAATACATTCTGAAAGGTTTTTCTTTGGCTGTGACACAGCATTTGGAGCCATTTTAGGGCATTTTAGAAATTTTGCTCACAAGACTATAGATCTTTTGCAGGGTATGGAGGGATGAGAGTGTACACAGATAAACGACATGGAATTTGCAAGGGGGTATAACAGAGGAAGGGAATATAGGTCAGATTTTTAGGCTTACTAACATTAAAGATGCCCCTTTAAGGAGTTAGTGCTAATGAGCCAGTAAATGATTGTGATGGAGTCAAAACTAGCCTTCTGGTTCTGCAGATCCAGAGAACCAATCTGGAGGTGCCCAAGTGGAAAATGATGTGGTTTGTAGAGGTCAATATTTCAGGTCAGTGTTTGTGAGGGCTGCCTGGGACTGCCCACAAATATATCACGGCTGAAGTCGCTCATAGCGAGCGGGTGCGACCTCTGCAAAGATTACCGAGCAGCTGCGATAGCAAGGAAAGAGGCTGGGAATGTCCGTGAAGTTTGTATGGGGCTCTGTCAGCATGGAAAGGTCCTTCCAGCAAGCATTAACCTGCCCAGGTTCAAGGTGGAGTGGACATCATCCACTCTGAAAGGTTTCCACCCTTGCAGATAAACCAGCAAATAGACAGGGAGAGGGGAAAAAAGAGATCTCACTTGAAGGGGCTTTTTCTCACTGAGCATCTCTACGGGGAGAGCTGGGAACAGAGCTTCGTGCTACAATAAAGGCACTGGAGGCAGTGTTGCTTTGCAAGCTCCAGTCTGATTTGCTTCTCATTAGAGCGCATACATCTCAGTGTTTTTACTCATTAGTGTTTTACACCCCTCTGAAAATCCATATTTTGCGCTGGCTGTCTCAGTATTTAATCTCTTGCATTTTCCAGCCTGAGTTTTCTGCCTGTTTCCCATCTTGCTAATTCTCCTCTCTATCTTCCCATCTGCCCTGGTTTCTGAAGCACCTCTGAATCCAACAAAACCTGCCAGGAGGGTGGCTGGCAGAAGCAAGCCAGCCGTTAACAGCAAGGCAGCTCAACGAATGGCACAGAGAAGGAAGCGACTTATTTCATCTCAGCTGCAGGATCAGTGCCTGCAGATTGAGACCTTCAGCAATGAGGACAGGAACAGTTCTCCAGGGTCCACCATGAGCTCCCCAACACGTACTTCAGAGGTCCCTTAGAAAGAGGAGCAAGGAGGCACTCCTTCTTTCCTAAGCACAGGAGGCCACTGAACATTTGCATTATTTCTCATAACAAGAAAGGGGGGAAAACTTACATTGGAAACTGAGATACAATTAATTACCTGTTAAGTGAAAATGGAAGACCTTCTGCTCCCAATATCTAACCTAGTTTAATTATAGGTGTCTGGACCCTGGGAGACTGCGTGTTCACGTGTGGTAGGAGGTGGTAATAGGCAGCTCGCTCCCCTCACTGTAATCCTGCCTCCAACCTCTCACTGTACCTGCTTCTGATATGTGCAATAAGCATGAAGAAGGGCTTTGGATTACAAAGAGAGACCTCCCCCCCACCTTGTAATTACCAAATTAACACATTCTAATGGGTGAAGTACTCCAGCAGCAGACTATGATTAATGCACAAGTCCAATTAGCTGCAGATTCTTTCCCTCTAATTTTAGCCCACTTAAATAGCATGAGACAATCTGTAATGTCTCTGGGGTGAACCTCCCCTCTACACAAGCTCCCTCCTCTGCCATTTAATGAAATCTCTGGTGCTTAATGCGAGAGGCAGCTCAACTCTGCCTCTCTGCTGGAAACCTTGTTCTGGCGCAGCGATGGCATCGCTGAGGCACAGGCAGGGGAAAGCTATCTCCACTACAGCCGGAAAGGACCCTCACTTCAAAAACATCAGCTGATAGCAGCTTATCTGCTGTCACACCAGGTGGAGAGGCGTGGATAGCTAGAGAAAGACCACATTTGAGCTCCCTAAGAAGGCTGCTGATGTCCCCAAACCTGACACCCACGAGGAGCCTCTCTGGCAGCAACCTGAATATTTCTGACAATGACTACTCAGTCACAAGGGCTCCCAATCTGGCCCCTATTTAAACACAAATCTGTTACTCTAACAGCACCACAGATATACCAATTGTTAGAGCACTCATTTCTTTAACGAGAATACTTGTTTTCTTTTCCCTTGAAAGAAAAGCAGGACAAATTCCCAGAAACACCCTTGGTTGAGCCCTGTTTTCAGTATGAGTGGTTTCCAACTGGCCCCATGACAATTTCACTGATTTCATAGCGAATGAACCCATGGACCAAGGATGAGGAGAAGGCAAATAAACAAGAAGCTCAAAATACTGAGAGTGGCCTGACTCAGCCTAGGAAGGAAAATGGAAAATGGTCTTTTGTGCAGAAGCTAGAGGAAAGCTCAACCCAACACTGGATGACAAAACAACCTTTTAAGAGCCTTTGTCCGACAGAGAAGCCTTAGAGAGGTGGCACACTGGTGTGCCCCCATAGCTGGCATCTGAATAGAGCCCTCTGCAAGAGCACAGCCCTCTGAGGAGCATCATCCATTGGAGCTGGGGGCAGAAGGCAACATATGCTCCCGGGAGGAACAGTCCAAGTGGATATTTGCAAAGGATCCCGTATCTCCCTTGTCCAGCCAGAGAAAGTGCAAATAGCAGCTGCTGCCAAGAGCCTGGCAAACTGCTAAAGGCACGTTCATCTCCAAACTAGATTCCTTGCACTGCAGGAAAAAGAAGAGGAAGAAGAGGTTGGAAGAAGCCAAGTGGCACAACTTCCTCTCGGGCAGACCACCAAGGATCAAGACAGCAAAAGGACAGGCTCAGAAGAATCTCTTCCTGGATACAGACCCGCCAGCAAGCGGAACTTGCTCTTATAGTAATGCCCAGGCACTACACATCCAAGGTGTACACCTGCCATCTCCTCCTTCCCTTTGCTGTCGCCTTGCACACCCAGCATTGAAGTGACACCTCATCCTGCATTTAACAATAAGGCTCTTGGCCCTTGTGTTGGGACGAGACAGGTTTTACCAGCCCCACCTGGGCTGGTTCAGCTGTGCTGATCACCAAAGCCGATATAGCAATGCTTCACCAAGTCTGAGCCGAGTATGACTCCCACAAGCACCCTGACTTCTTGCCTTCCTACCATTACTCATGTTAATGAACAAGACAGAAAGCATCACTATTCAGGCTGTGATAGCTGGCTCGCAGCTGTGAAACCCCCTCCTCCTGGTGTTCAAGCTACCTTGGATCCCACTGTGCAGACAAAAGAGAAGATGCCTCCCACCGCTAGACTTCCCAGCACAACCCAGCTTCTCCCAGCAGAAAGCAGCTGCAGGCACACTGTGAATCCATGTGGACACTCGGCACCGGAGCGAGTGCCAGCTCACACAGGCAGTACCGTACAGGGCTTAGGGATGAACTGGCTGCTTCTCCTAAGCCATTATCTGACAAAGCAGGTCTCCGATGCGTGGGGAAGGTCAGTACCTGTGTAACGAGCAGTGGCACAAAGTTTCAGAGCTACATACAATGTCCTCCCAGCTTCTCATTTCACTCGCCCAACACATAGACCTCTCCAGGCTTTGAATGGCAGAATGAACAGGTTTCTAAAGGGGTAACAGCCATATGAACAGTCAGGCTGCACACCACTTGTGCTCCCCAGCTGCTGGGGTATTTTGCATAAAGTTCTCCAATGGCAAAACTTGAGTGGAAACAACAACAGAAAAATTCCCACCAGCCCTGGTGGGCACTCAGACACGTGCAGTGCCTCTGACCTGGGGGGCTGGCAGCATTTGAAACTGGTTTACAAACTTCACCCATAATGGCAGGGAGAGGAGGACAGAAGGAAAACACAAACACAGGCTGGTGACGCGTGACAAGGTCACACAGCAAGTCTGTGGCAGAGACAATAGTTCCCTCAATTGCACTGCTGATGCCCTCTGTTCCCAGCCTAGAGCAAAACTCTCTTGCCACCATGAACATTAGGAGACATCAGTGTCTCCTGCATCAACCTTTTTTTTTAACATATCCTCATACTTTTATTTTTTAAAAAAATTGCTAAAATAAAAGCAGCAGGTTCTTTCCCAAGCCACTCCCCACACTGCCCTTTTTTTGCCATTGCTTTCTGTTAGATGTAAAGAAATCTAGTAAAGCTTTCTAAGCAGATGATGTTGTACACAAAATATTAACACTGCTTATCCCTAAATTGATATTTCTTTGAAGACTTCTAATAAAGCCCAGTTCCTCCAGAGCCTTAACCATGACAAACGTCAATAAATGTTATGAGTCCCTGAGGCTGAATTTTAAAGGAGCATTAAAGATTAAAGAATGCACAGGTCAATTACTGAAACAAGCAAATGACTTTAGGAGTAATTACATATAATTTTGCCTTGTTTATTTTGCATTAGTTATAAGTGTCCATAATCCTGTGTCCCCCCTCGGGGTCTCTTATGGTTTGGGTTGAAAAATTCCTTCATCTCTCATTTGATTTTAAACGTAGTTGCTAGGGCCAAAAATTGGTTTTAAAAATAGTCTTCTGGCACCATATATATGTACAGACACATACACATATACACACCCGCTGCTCTGGGATCTCATTCTATCCATCACGTGTGTGCCTGCCATCCAAAGCCCTCTGGAGCTGTGTCCCTATATCCGTACTGACACAGCCCACTTAGCTACAGTAGGGAGAACAGTTCTCCATTCCAATATCTGCATAAATGGCTAAAGCTACTAAGAGGCATTTTAAAGTCTCTGTTATTCATATGTGAAGCCCTAGTACCTCCAGGTGAACCTGGTGTGATGAGACAGAGCTAAAAGCCTGAGCTGGTCTTCTATTGCTGTGCATTTCAGCTTCTCCATCCTCTCCTGGCTCTGTGTGCACACATATCACATCAAGCTGTTTTAACATTAGCCTGAGCTTTAATGCGCTGAGACCTCATGGCTTATGAGGGAAACCTCCACCTGCCCAGGCTAGAGGTTGCCATCATGTCCAATAACACTTGCATGGGTGCTAACCATAGGCCAAGCCAAGGCAAACCCGCAGCCAGTGGCATGGCAGGACTGTCCCCTTGAAGGCACAGCGGTGCTGGAGAAGAAAGGTGCTGTGGAAAGAGGACCAGCAGGAGAGGAGAAGTGCTTGCACAGGGCTTTCACACACTTTTCATTTCTTCTGTGTTCTTAGACCGCACTAGATTAGCTGAGTATTTACATAGCCCTTATGAAGTACATTTGATGTTCAGGGCAGACTCAGCATCTCTCATGTGGCTGTTCTGCCTCTAATGTCATTTTATAGTGTGCCTGCTCATAACAAGGGTAATAAAATAAATTTGGGGCAGGGGGGAGGTGGTTGGGGAACACATTATGCAGGAATCTGGACCTCTCTGCAGCCAGCAGGAAGAGGAAGCTCAGTAATGGACATGTCATAATCTTTCTGTGCCAGTTAATATACGTCCAGCGTTACCCTAATGTCTTATTGCACTCCACACATTCAGCAGAAGCCCGTTTCTTTTAAGTGATTTTGATAAGCTGATTGATGCAGTCCCTGTTTTTCTCATATGTGTGTGTTTGTAAGAACTCGTCTGCCTGATGCCATGGGCTTCTATCTAATAAAGGACCTATAATGTACTTATTTTCCTCGACCATGACTTTCCTCCACTTTCCCCTGCAATTTACTACTTTAGAGAAATTTAATCTGCTGCTGAAATTTGCTGTATTATTAATGGAGAGTCAGTGCACAGCCTCACTGTAATTAAACTACGCACCAAGAGAAAAAAAAAAAAAAAATCTCAACCCACCCAGTGTTCAAACAGCATCAAGGGTTTCACCGAAACTATTTGGAGCCAAGAAATGTAAAGGCAGGCAGAAGAGCTTTCTTGGTTACTGAGCTGTTTGCTGGTTATTGAATAGCCAAGCTGGCATGCAGATTTCCAACCTTCACAGCTTCCAGGGGATTCAATAAAACTCCCTCGCTGCAGGTGTCACACATGCAAATTCTGGGCTGAAAGAGGGACAGGCTCACTCCTTTCGATTAATGAAACACCTCTGCCCTTGGCACATACCAAGTTTTGGAAAACAGTGCCCTAGGCAGCTGTGGAGACCAGAAGAATAGTATAAATGAGCAAATTCACACCATGGGCACATACTGGTGGCTTAGGTCATCCTGGTGCAACCCCTGTTGCAGGCATCTCTTAAGCTGCTGGCAGAGCAGGCAAGGACTGGAGCACTCTGCTTTCTTTTCACCAGCACTTCCAGATACAAGGTGTGTACAGGTGCCTGCAGTGACCTTCAGAATCACTTTTCCAGGCTTACCCTTAATCTGAGGCCAGAAATAATACTCATTGTCTCTGTCCAGAGATGCTGAGGCTCAAGAGTTCAACCCACCATAACACCAAGGCACAAAACACCCCTTTGGCAGGCAAAGACAGGCTGCCCTTTAGACTATGACCTATCACATGGAAGGACTTCACCTATATTCTCTCATACTCCAACCTAACACATGGAAGAACTCCACCTATATCGCTTAGATGCCAGACTAATACATGGAAGGACTTCTGCGTTTCATGTAGCACAACGTAATACCAAGGTAAAGTGATGCCAAAGCGCACGAGACCAGGGAACCTGGGAGTAGCTCTTCTAAGCTCGTTTAGATCTCAGCACACTAAAGAACTGCAACAAAACTCTCTGTTTGGTGGGTCTGATGCCTCGGGGGTGTAACACACAGCGACAGCTCATCTGCTCGATGGTGGGTTTGCTGGCAGGTGTGTGGTGCAGCCACGGGCAGCAGAAGAGCGGGTCACTTTTGATCTTGACACATTAGCTGCTGCTGTGATGAAAAAGGCAGGGTATGACATTTTCACTGGAACTGTGATGGGATCCAGAAGCCACAGAAGATCACTGGGACACTACTCGAAGCCCTCTCACTTTACTTCAAAGCAGTCAAGAGAAAACAGGGCTACCAATTTATCTTTTTTTTTTAAAAGGGTGTCTGTCTTCATTTGTCAAACCTCCATAGCAGGATTAAGCTATAAAGAGAATATCTGGCAGAAGACAGGCAGAGGCAAGAGAGGTAGGGACAACATTTCTTGGGAAGAATGGGAACAGGGCAGAATGCAGAAGGAAAACAATGTGATGTTATCTCAGCTCCTTTCACTGGGACTCTGCTGGTTTTTTTCTCTTTGACTCTGTGCTCCTGCATAACACACCTGTGAAAACACCAGCTGGGCAGCTGTGTTTGCAATGAATATGCTGGTGGGAAGGGCTGACCAAGAGCGAACAAAAGAAAGGAGGAGAGAAAGAAATGCTGGTAATTGCTTTTAAGCAAGAGCTCCAAAGTGCTGACAAGCGTGTCAGTGTTGCAAACCTGCAAAACACTTGAAATTCCCAGGAAAAAAGTTCCTCTGCTGCCTCATTTTATACAACTTGCTAAGCAGTTTCCACGGGATGTAAACCAAAAGTTGGAAGAGTAAAAATACTGGGTTTTGAATAAAACTAGATTCAATTTTTCAGCAAAAGAGCCACTGATGCATCACATGCAGGAGCACGTCCACACTCATGAATACTCAGAACACTCCAAAACTAAGTTAAAAATATGACACAAAGCTCAAGCGCGCTTGGCAAGGACAAAATCTCCACTGATTTCAGCTCTTCAGTGCTAGTATTTCTCTGTAAAGTTGCAAAATACATTTTTTCAAGCTATAAAAAGCTGCAATGACAAGTAGGTTTCTTAAGAGAGAATGAGAGGAGCGTCCCTAGCAGAAGGGTCACCCCTCCTTGGCAAGGCTCAGGGTTCTGGTGTGGACAGACAGATTTTCAGGGACACTGGACACCACAATAGTGAGCTGGGTTTTGGGGGTTTGTTTTGTTTTGTTTTATGGATAAAGCAAATTTTGCCCCTTCTGCAAGTCTCCTGAAAGGCAGATGAACCATTTTCCCAAGACAAACCCATGTATCTGGTAAGAGCAGGAGTACAGCCTGTACCACTGCGGCCCAAGATTTTATACTCAAAATAGGAAGCTGTTAAACAACCTTAATGACAGCTTGTTCTTACCAGGCCTGCCCACAACCCACTGGTGCTTGCAGAGCACAGATATTAAGGACAGGGTATTTTGCAGGTGGTTTTTTATTTTAGCAGAAATTTCATCATTATGATCTCCTGGAAAATATGACCTAGGCAATGGCAGTGGACATGAGGAGAGGAGCAACACAAGAAATAACTCAAAAGGTACAAGAGTCTCTGCATCCCTTCCAGAAAGGGCTTGGATTGCCCATCTGGAAGGAGCTGGAAGCTGAAAGGGGAAAGAGATATAGGAAATAATTTTTAAAATCATCATTTGTCTCACCTAGAGTTGAAAACAGAAGGGAACGTCATGACTGAAAGCAGCCACTTGACTTTACAGTGCAGCTTCCTATTGGTATTTATTTGCCAGCCCCTAGTCCCTGCGCTTCCTTCACTCATTGGGAAGATTTTGTGCAGTGTATTTGTGAAGGATGATTGACTACAGGGAGTCTTTGTTGTACTATCTGCTGTAATTATTTTAATTCAAACACATTCCCTTATAGGACTGACATCATAAACGCTGTTTTCTATAACAAATAGCTGTCAAGGCTGTCAAGCAGATCTGCTTACTGTTTTATATCATTACGATATTTAATTTCAACTCTGCGTTCTTTGTCAAACGTTCTCAAGATTTCCTTTCCCTGGTAGCAGATCAGACAGACGCCTTTGGTTTCAAACAGATCATTCTTTAGGGTGAGGTCAGAAAAAAAAGACAGAAGGAATTTGCAGTAAGATGCTTGTTTCCCAATGGGAACTCATGGCCAGTCTTAACTTTCCTACAGCGCATTACTGTACATATGGGTGTTATTAACTGCCAAGCTGGTTGGGTTTTGTGACATGCTCAGACTCAAACCTTCTTAGTAATAAGATCACAGAGAAGCTGTTCTATTATCAGGCTTTAAACAGGACCAGGAGCTGAGAGAATCAGGCAGCACTTAATTCCCAGCTTCTTCCTGTATTTCTCATTTATCTGACTTCCAGCCCTTCTTGTTAAATGAAAAGCTGTGGTTCAAAAATAAACATTTTATAGTCCTCAGAGAAGAAATACTGTGACACTTCCATCCCTTAGAAGTATTCAAGGCCGGGTTGGATGGGGCTCTGAGCAACCTGGTCTAGTGGGAGGTGTCCCTGCCCATGGCAGGGGGTTGGAACTAGATGATTTTTAAGGTCCCTTCCAACCCAAACCATTCTATGATTCTATGGTCTGGAGCAATCACCATGCAACTGAATTACTGCAGCATTTGGAGGCTTTGCCTTAGAACACACTTGCTTAGAAAAAGAAAGTTTCTGTCTGTTGCTCTCATTAGCTGCTCTGCCCTCACCTACAAACTCATCTGGCTCTATTTGAGCCACATCTGAGTCTGTTCCTGCAATCCCAGGAATTCTCTTCTGCTTGCTGCTAACATCTCAAGCAACCTGATGGGAAGAGGCATCAAAAGTGCCAAATACTGTGTTTTTGTCATGGTTCATTTAAATGCAAATTGTTTTGCATAAAAGAAAGCAATAAGCTGCCTTGTTTCAGGGGAGTTCTGGAACTGTGTGCCCTCTCCCACCTGTAGCTTTTGACAATGACAAATGTCAGTGGTCCTGCTTGGTTTATGTGAAAGGGAAAGCACATGAAGCATTCTACCCTGCTCCTCTACAGGTAGACAGGAGACTCTGAATGACTCATCCAACCTCTCCACCACTGCAGACAGACACACTAAACCCGTTTTCCATGGGTGGGCGTGTGGCATCTGAAACTGGTGTTAGATCTTGCTGGTGCTGCGAAGTCATTTTACCAGCTCCTGAAAAACACGCCTGATAGGAGGTTTCCAGAAGCCACTTTGGCATCTCATTGCCTTTTACACGTGCAAGTCTGTACAGAAGAAGTCACAAATGTTCATCGATCTGCTCCTATCTTTTCAGATCAAGGAAGAATAAAGCAGCAAAGTTCCTGGTGTGCAGGACCAGCCCAGGGGAAGCAAGATGCCTGGAGAGAAAGTGTTTCAGAGTGGACTGAGCACAGCCTGCCTTGCCTGTGGTAGGCTGCAGGGACACCAAAGACCTCAAGACTCTCCCAGCTGCATTCAGCTCTGGTAGGAAAGGTCCCTGTACGTCCAGAGGAGTCCCAGTTTTCCAAGGCAGAAGCAACCTTCATGCTAAATATTCCTACCATGCATGGTACAGTGCAACCCAAATTCTAGGCTATGGACAGAAATCACAGTTAATGAGAAGCAAGAGGCAGGCACGGCACGACCGCTCTTTCCACAGCAGAACAGGGCTTCCCTACACAAACACCAGTGCTCACGCAGTCATAAACAGAAAACAACCGCCCAACTCCCTCTGAAGGAATAAGCATTAGCACAGCAAACGTTTCATGAGCTCAACTACTGGGACATGGGGCTGCAGCCTGTTAGGAGCCCTGCACATGCTCTGCTATTTGGAGCTTATTCTTTAATTAAAAATAACACACAGGTTTGGGGGACCATGCCAACGATATACACTGAGCAGCTCTCCTTTCCCTCTCCTGCCTGCCTCTAGTCCTCCCTGTCTGCCGTGTGTAGGTATATAACACTGTAACCTTGCTTTCCGGCACGAGAGTGCTATAAACCATAAATAAATTTTACTGACTTTCCAGTGACCTTCATGAAGACTGGAAGAGTCACATCTCACACCAAAGATGGAGCTGTAAATATTTTATCTGTGCAGTAAACACAGTGCCGGCAGCAGCAAGTCACTCGTGTCCCGGGGACTGCTCGGTGAGCATTGCTGCTGTGCTGGGGTGGAGATTTATCTGCTGCTTCAAGAAGAACCTGGGCACAAAGGCAGAGTGGCTCACAGAAAGCTATCTTATTCCCAGCAGCTTCATGTCACCGGCAGCTGCCTCATTACAGAGCAATTCCCCGGCTGGGTGAGAAAGGCAGGGAACAGGAGCCAGGCTGGCAGGAAGGCAGAGGTGCTAACTGCTCCTCCAGTGAGGCCCTGAGCCAGCAAAGCACTAAAACGCGGTGCAGTTTGACAATGCGACATGTCTTCTGGCTGCTATGGAGTTCATGGCACCTGGGGTTTGTTCTTTTGCACACTGTGGGGCTAAGGTTTGAGGGGGGAAGATTCTGAGTTGATCATTAATTCGTGCTTCCCCCAGTCATGTAGATCTCTTACAACTTCCAGAGTGTTTATACCCAACCAGATTTCTTCCTGTTGTAGGTAAGCACAGGCTGACATATTATCCATAAGAAAATAAGCCGTCCTTACCCTGCTTTGGAGGGTAACTGCATCCTGGATGCATGATACCTGCAGCCTACACTACTGCCATCCACCACCAGAATGGGCTTCTCCCAGGCTCGTAGAGGTGTGGGTCATGGTGCTGCCACATGGCACAACCACTATCTCAGTACTGTGTCCCCTCCAGACACCCCCTCGACCACTGCACCTGGGCTCTGAGTTTCTGCTTGTTACCCTTGGTGCCTGCAATGGAAAACTGGGGCCCCATGGTCCTGGTGCACTGGCTGAGCTCTTGCTGCTGGTGGGAAGGTGACTAAGATTCATTTAACCCCGAGGATCACAGCAGCTATAGCCACCCAGCTGCAAAGAATGGCCATCCAAAAGAGGCCATCTTGTCTTACCGGATATTTCTATTAACAAAACAAAAACTTCTTTTCTGCTAAGCCCAGGAGCTGCAGAAAGCGAGGAGGAGGAGGGCAGTGAGCCTGTTACCAACCGACTCGCACTGCAAGGGTGAGGAGCAGCTCACACGGGACGTATCCCAGCTCTTGCACCTTACTCAAGCTTTAAATCTGTCTCATGAAATGGTCTGTTCTGGCCACTTTTAAATACTTTGTGCATCCGAGGACACACGTCTTTAAGGCATTACCACTTCTCTGGATCCCCAAAGGGCAAGTGACCCAGCAGCCTGGTGCCTGGACCACAGGGATCCCTCTCAGAAAGCCCAAAGCCCCTCAATACTTTGTTTTTCCTCGTCACCATGTGCCCTTCTAGCCTCTGCCACATATCCCCACCGTCTTGCACAGAATCCAGACTCAGCACGCTTCCACTTCCATCAACCTGGACCCGTTGCTGTTCTGTAATATTTCTTAAGGCTAAACCACATCTACAAGACAATTCCCAGGGATATATCCCTTTGTTTTCCAGCATGCGCTGCCAGGAGACATGCATGTGAAATACCTGCTGCTACAGTTGAGCCAAAACCAAGCAAGCCTCCGAGGGTTTAGCCGACAGCCTCCACACCGGCTTCCCGGCTCCATCACTCCTGCTGCTGACAAGGGCTGCAACTACTGGGAAACCTGCCTGAGGGATATGAGGGTAAGATGGGCTACTGGCCTGGCTCCCATCTCTCATATCTGTCCTCAGATGTCCTTCCTTATCCTTCTGGCTGCATCTGATCCTAAATCTTCAGCTTTCTCCCCATGTTAAAAAGCCCAGCTTGCCCTGGCATGGCCTGCTGCTTTGGATCATCCTCATATCTTCCCTGTGGAAAGATCCCAACTCTTCCACCTGCTAAGTACAATCTCACTCCAGCTCCTCCAGTAGCTTCAGAGGACAGGGACAGTCCAAAGTGTCATGCCACGGCATGAGGCAGCAGCCTGTTCTAGGTCCTTTGCCCACCCAGAGGTCCCCGGGAATGCATGCACAAGGACATGGCGTTCGCACAAGCACAGGCTGCTCCGTTTGTAAAGGGTTAGCTCGCGAGGGTAAAGGGTTAGTTTTGTCTGGCAAAGGCTCCCAACCGCCACCCCCCTCCCGATTTATTTCTGCAATTGTAATTAAGGCCCTGACAAAGTGGTTTAGCTGCCTGAGTCTTTTGTTCAATTTATTGATTAGCTATTTCTCAGAAGTTCATTACCATCCAGAGGCTGGGAATTGGGAATTGGGTCTATGTAGTTTTTCAAGGCTTCATCTCTGCTTCAGATGATTAAATGCAGCCACAACACATCCATCCTGCATTGAACAGCTCTGCCCAAGGTCAAACATTCATGCAAAACAGGAGTGCATATCTGCATGTCTAAATATCATCTGCATGAATTTCCAAGAGGATGTTTTTAAAGCCTTCCCAGCAAGCAGATAAAAAGAGATGTATTTATGGAGGTAAGGCAGGTCATATCTTAATGCCCTCAATACAATATCCTTTAATTATAAACTAATATATATAAAAAATATTACAGGACTAACCCTCTTAGAGTAGAAATGGGGGAGGTGTGGAATTGCAATTGTCACAAATTGGCAGCTTCTGCTCAGGAGCAGAGGGCTGAACGACAGGGTGGACAGTTCTGCAAGACAGAAACATGGAGGAAATACTGGATATCACCATCTATCTTGTCCTGGGGGAAACAAAGGACTCCAGTACACAATGCTGTCCCCATCAGCAATCTTCATTAAGTCAAAAATTTATCACAAGGACAACATACCACACCCCTCCATCTCTTTTTAAGAAGCACAACCTCCTGTCTTTCCTTGAAAGATTTTCTAGGTAAATGAGATGCAGCAGGTTTCATCCAGATTTCCATAGAGCATTTGTCATTAGCTAAGCTTGAGAAGACAGGATTTAGTAGAAGCCATGACATGAGTGAAAGTCTCAACAGGATCTGAAGGGCACAGCACTGGGAGGAAGGAAATTCTTGATGGAGATACCCAATAACTCATCTTATT
This sequence comes from Eurystomus gularis, assembly GCA_013400335.1. Classification (NCBI taxonomy): domain Eukaryota; kingdom Metazoa; phylum Chordata; class Aves; order Coraciiformes; family Coraciidae; genus Eurystomus; species Eurystomus gularis. Next base: position 111,709 of record VZZY01021477.1, on the reverse strand, counting down.
CAACATTTTTAGAAGTACTGACCATAGTATAAGAGAACCAAACACACATCAAGGAAAGGGGAAGAGGGGCACCTGGGCAGGTGCCAGGGCAGTGGAGACCTGGAAGCAGCACAGGTCAAGCAAGGAGAGCTCAGGACTGGGGTCAGAGCTTGCTATGTGCCCAGACAGTGTGCCCAGGTGGCTGAGAAGGTCAATGGCACCTGGCTTGTATCAGCACTAGTGTGGCCAGCAGGACTAGGGAAGGGATCATTCCCCTGGACTCAGCACTGGGGAGGCTGCACATTGAACACTGGGTTCAGTTTTGGGCCCCTCACTCAAAGAAGGACATTGAGGGGTTGGAGCATGTCCAGAGAAGGACCAGGAAGCTGGGGCAGGGTCTAGGCATCAGACATAGCATTTCCAGTAGAGGTAGGGACATCTGACAGCTTTGTCAAGACATTACTTGTGTCCATAAAAGTCACATCAGCCTTCAACTAGAAGAGGCATGGGCTACAAAGGTGCCTGGTGGAGCAGAAGGGGTGACCTGCAAGGGGAGATTTAAATACTTTAAAAAGTTATGGAGCTATCCCCAGCGAAGGCTGGGGACAGAAGGAACTGCTGATAAACGTACTGAGGGTGTAAACCTTTGGGTGAGGAAGAAGAGCTGTTCAAGCCATGGTACAATACTGCAATCCCATTAGATGGATATGAAGATAAACACAGCTCCAGAGCAGAAGGGATCTGAGATAATTGGGCAGATGGACTCTACACTGCTCTTCTGTGCCATTCCATGGAAGCCTAACAGCCTGCACCATTAGGAAGTATTAACAATATTATTTTTTTTTTTTTCCTGAAACATTAAGAAGTTAGAGTTTGGCACAAATCTGGGATAAAGTTTTAAACCATTTTGGATGGGCAGCACCATCCAGCCCTTCAACACCTGGCATGGGCTCCTCTTCCTCTCTATTAATAAGGAGAAGCTCCTGCTTTAGTGTTCCTTTAATATCTGATCCACCTTTCACAGACTGGCTCTGCAAGGCGAGTGGCACTGAGAAAAACCTTCCTGTAGTAAGCAAGCCACGCCCTCAGCAGCCACGTCCATACCAGCTACATGCACTCGGCCTCCTGCAGCCAGCATTATTCAACCATTTGCACCAAGAGAGAAGGAGAAATAGTAAAACCCTTTAAAAAGTCATAGGAATTGCCAGAGGAACAACTTCTCGTCTCAGCACGCTTCTCTCTGATACTGTGGCATTCCCTTTTTCTTGTCCCAGAGCAAAAAGCCTTTAAAATTTATTTTTTCCCAGCTCAAGGGTAAGAGAGGAGTAGTTTACTCATCTCACATCCTTTTCCAAACAGCTGCATTGTTTTCTTCTCCAATAATTGAATTTTTTTTCAAAACAAACACCGTTTATATTCAGATAAGACCATTTCCTGCGCCCCTTTTGAGTCAGCACCTGTGTCTGTAGGACCGCAATTATTTCTGCAGCAACAGACTCATGATCTCAGTGGCACCATGTGCTGGGTTGGATGCCAGCTGGAGCACCACAAAACTAAGTAGACCTTGATGTAGGGATAAGATTTTGCCTATTGGTAATGAGTAAGAAGAAAAAAAGGAGAGGATGCTTTACCCCTCCACCTCCTGCATCCTCCCTTCTGAAGATTTTGTCTCCAATTTTCTTCCCTTGCCTTGGGGTCCCTTTCAAGGGATGTAATTGATATAGTCACTGAAAATAATGGAATTTATAGCCCGGGCTCGACACTATAAATTTAGCTATTACATTCCTGATGGGAAAATGAAGAACAAAATGAATTGAGACAGAATATTTGTCTTAATAATTGTCTCTTTTCTGTGCTGTATGTGTTTAATAGGTCGATGTGTGTGTATATATGCTTGAATATATACGTACACATAACTGTATTTAGCAAAGGGGGTTTTTTTGTTTGATTTTTTGTTTGGATTTCTTTTTTTTTTCAAAAAGGATCACCACATCAACACAAACCCGTGGCCAGGCAAGCACACATTCAGAAGCCATCTATAACAGCACAAGAGGGTGAATTGCCTGTACTGAAGCTGTTTGATGGGGGAAGAGCCAAACTGCATAATCCAGACACTGTAACAACCAATTGCTCCACATTGCAAAAAGCACGTAGCTGCCTCTTTGGGCTTTTGGCTGTTTTTCAGATTGATTTCATTTTTAGGCGGGAAAGTAAGAGCTGAGCCAGCACTTCTCTGCTCAAAGCCATTGCCCTGAGACTCTGATAAGGTTTCCCACTGCAACCTTCCCTCTTCTCTGCTCCTCCCTTCCCATCCCTGCTCCAACTTCTGCTGTTTCAGGTTAGGCTCACCCAACGTCATCTCCATCCCACTAAGAACGTACTATCAAAAAAAAAAAATAATACATGTCCAGGCTGTGATCATTTGTCATTTAGATAGAGTCTATGATATGAACCATGGCAAACACTGTAATGACTAATTTCAAACATTTATTACAACACTTGAGAGACTTGAAAGCTCTCCCTGCTCTTGATTTTAATAAATGCAGTCTTGAAGCAGCCGCTTATCAAAGTGACACAAATTGTGTGGTAAATAGATTATGGCACAGCTGAAATACTGGAAAATGAGATCAGAAATGCTACTATCTTCCATTTAGGGCTTTGTAAGATGCTCCGATCAAGCGGATTCCAGAGAAGTGGCATGGGTAGAGCTGGTGGAAGTGGGAAGAAGCCAAAATGCCAGGGGATCAACGCCGGGCCAGCCGGCTGCTTATCGCCCGCCTATTTGCATATGCGCAATTTCTTGCACATTAACGAGTTTGTACACCAAAGGGCTGTGAAAAGATACCAACAGTCCTTGAAGTCATCATTTTAGCACCAAGCGGAGATATAAGACAGGCTTCATCTGGAAGGGGATTATCACAGCAGCAGCAAACTTCCTCATGCTGTTCTCTGCTCCTCAATCTCATTGTCTTCATGGAATAAATAAAAAAGTCTTATCAAGTCTTACCAACAGTGCCAAAAAGTGAAATATTTCGTCTTTTTTTGGCAAATTGCATAGAGATTTCAATATGCAGATAATTTAAAAGCTGAATTAGTACTTGTTTTCATAAAATTCTAAAAATTAAGAATCCATTTAAATATCTTAATATAGTCATCGGGTACCATTGGGTCTCCAAAATGATTGTATCTGAACTGATGTTAATTTTTTATTTCTCTCTCTGGTAGCAGATTATTTAGTGATTCTGCGAAATAGAAGTCTTTTAGAACATGAAGCTTTTTTATTTTTGGAAGATGCTTTGACTAATAAAACTGCTAGAAGTCTGGAAAACTGTTGTTTTGTTTTTGAAAAGTATTCCCAAAGGGCACGGAGAAGGGAAGTATAACAAGCTACATTTTCCAGCCAGCCACAAAGGGACTCTCTAGGCTAGCTGGTAAAGAAACTTAAACTCAAGAGACAGGAAAATTAGCCTGGGAAGGTAAGAATCTTTTCACCCAAATGGGATTCATTTTTAGAATCAGTGCTGCCAACTGTTTTTAAAGTACAAAGAGAAAAAAAAACAGGTGGCTAGTATTACAGGATTTATCATTCAATATAGCAAACACTGTGGGTCAGATTAGCTCTGTATTTATAGCTCACTCTTCCTACTGGAGTGACCAGACCAAATTTGCACAGGAATAAAACACACTCAGTTTCAGTGAAATGGGAAGTCCTAGAATTTAGGGGTTCAGCTCAACTCAAGATGAGTGGCACAGTTATATTCAAGGTCACCCACAACAGCCCAGGCTTGCACAGACAGTCACGTGGCAGGATCTTCACCCCAACTCAATGCTCCTTCGGGATAAATTTTTAAGTTCCCTAGGGTCACTGGGCATTGAACTAGGAGCAAGAGCTGCCTGTAGAGACACTATGTGTCACAGCAGGCCCCTGGGCTCCAAATTTAGGTATCTAACTTGGATAGTTTAAATTTGACAAAGAAAATACCCCCACCCCCACCCCCCCACTGTGCTAATTTTGGAGGATCTTTGCCTAAATCCCCTGGAAAATGCTTCTTTGCCTCTTTATGGTCCATTCCTTTGAAAAGATGCTGCTTAAGAATAAGGCTGCAAGTTTGAATATGCAAAGCAGGAATATTCCCCATCAGATATTCTTTTGCTTTATTCTTATGATTGAAACTCTTGCTATGGTTCTTGCAAATCCAAGGAAATGTGTTTACAGTCTCATCAACTGAAAAGAATTGGATTCCCACGTTGCGGCTCAGGGGATTTTCTGGGGTTTCTATCAAACAGCGACTCTAGCAGTAGAAGGCTACTTTAATAAGCGCCTGTATTGCAGTTTCATATTGGAATACACAATTAAAACCAGAAGAGGAAAAAAATACACATGATTTCAATCTCCCTTCAGAAGAAATTCCAGAAATCTGAGGAGAGGGGGAAAACAGAATCCTGGCAACTGCCTAAGTTCTCTCCTGTATTTCTTTTGCCCTTGATGATGGGGAACTTTCATCCCCAGCCCTGAAAAGCCTTCTCTGGTTACACACAAGGTAGAGGAGAGGCTGGCCGAGGAGATGGGACCTCTGCCACAGCAGTAGAATCGCATCTTCACTGCCACCACACATTTTCACTGCAGCCTCAATCATGGCTCACACAGAGTGAAGCAGAGAGGGGAGACGACACACCTCTGGCTCTCCTGAACCTGTAGACCAGCGTAGCAGACTGGGGGATAAAGTTAATGCACAAAGCAGCTGCTCAGAACACACGGATTCCTCCCCCAGAGCATTTCCCCTCCTACCACAGTCCCAGCACGAGCAGGAAACACGTTAGAGGCTTGGCAGAAACCAGCCTGTGCAAGGCACAGGTCATCAGCTTTCCCCAGCGCTGCGAGCGGTTGTCTTACACAATACAAGCAGTCGGTGGCATCCAGCGAGGACAAGGCACAGGACCATGCAGCTGAGCCTGTTTGACACGTTTCACCTTCTGGCAATGCCTCCCCTTCTCCATCGACTGGGGACAATGAGCTCTGGACTCACTGCACTGAAGATATGCCAGAAGGACCCAGGCGTTGCTAAGATGGATACACATTAGTGATCGCACACACCTTACCTACACAAGACAGTTCAGAATGCGGCTAGTAGGGCTTGGCCTGCAACAACTGAATTTTTCCCCTAAGCATGATTCTTTTGGCCAACCAACCAATTGTCTCATTGCCAATCAGTGTCCCCAGGCAAGATAACACACGTTCAGTGGGGATGGCGGGGAAAAATACGAGCCCTGGAACTAAGTAGAGACCAGCTTGGCACTATAAACATCCTGCAAGGATGCCAAGTTCTGCTTCCAGTTGCAGCAGAGCAGCAGGAGCCCCACACCCTCCTCCCAGCCCAGCACTGGGTGGGAGATCTCATCATTCCCAAGCCAAGAACCACCCTGGGCTTTTCAGCCCTGACATACATGATATGGGTCCCGTGGTCTTGTATAGGATTTTCATGCTCAGCCAGGGAATTTAGGTACCCCAGTATTGGCATACCCCCAGACACACATCACTGCTTTGGGAGCTTGCCTCTCTTTCTGCTTTCTAGCCTGTAAACAGATCAGGCTTTTTTTTTTGTGACACAAAACCACAACTACTGCTGCGTGGTAGAGGAGCTTCTCTCAGAACAAGTGTAACAGCCTAAAACATACTTTTGGTGACTTTCATCTATAAATCATGAGCTACCTTTAGGCAGCAGGTAACTGTCACCCCTTCGCTGCAGGGGATGCAGCACAGAGATGCTCCAACTGCTGCCTGTCAGGAAGGGCAGAGCTGGGCTCAGCTCCCCCACCTCTCAGTGCCACCAGCTCCCGTTTGCTTTTCACTTCCTCCACTCCCGAGTCATAAACAGAGGCGGCATTTTTGACAGGTATTTCAAGCTCTTGCTGGATTCGCTCTTTCCTTTTAAAGAGTCCTTGGCAATAATTCCCCCACCTCTAACTCAAACGAGGAGCCTATTTACTACCCACTGACTCTGTGCAGAGCTCCAGTTCAATGCTGCCCATGACAGGGTGGGCTTCTGAGTACAGGCAGCAACCCTGGCAGAAGAAACGGCATCGGGATAAGGAGAGAGATGCTCATACTGAGATGTAGCCATGGCAACATGCTTTTGCAGAGCAGAAGGCATATCTGCCAAGGCTCAGAGATTTGCCATTTGATCGCATGGATTTCCATGCTCTGGATGCGATCACATCACACAAAATCCAGGTCAGGCTTGATGCCTCGAATAATTCTTTACCCTCAGGGGCACAGAACTGATGTAGGAAGCTGTGTCTCATGAAGGATACGGTAGGATTAAACAGATTATCTTTTTGGCAAAAAATAAAGGTGAGCTGTGCAAATGAAGAGGCACCCAGTTCTGCTTTTATTGCACGGGAAGCAGCGGGGAAGCGGCAGAACATCAGAGCTGTGTGTGGAAATCTGCTTTTCCCGGGGATGAGATAAAGCAAAAGTCTCTAGAGCCAGGGTACAATCCTTCTAACTAAAAATCCCATCCCATCTTCCTCTTCACCTTGTCAGAGTTATCCAAGGATAGGAGCAACCACATTTCCAAACTCACAACAGCTACAGCATCAGTTTCTAGCTTTTAGCCCAGGGCTGCCTCTGAACAACCTGTCTGGCTGGGTAGGCTCCTGGTACGCATTGCATTTATCAAACCACTGGTGCAGACCTTCCCCTGGCCCCCAGAAAACACCTGGAGCCACAGAGATGATGGCCCTGGCAGCCCAGTGCCCACCCAGAAGCAATTCTTCTGCTCTGGGGAGCCAGTGTCCTCACCCTGCACAGAATCCCTCCTGCAGCCCTCAGAAAAACAGGGACCAGCAAAAGAGCAGATCTACAGGGTGCTAGAGGAGCAGCCTGCACCACCATGTGTTGGGAGGGCAAGAAGAATCCTTAAGAGGCAAACGCAAAGCAAAAGAAAGAGAGAAAAAAAACCCACAAATGCTTCAGGGCTTCGGGAGATTTGGGGCAAAGCCTGGAATGAGAATATGATCTCCTGGGTTCTGCCACTGAACCAGACCTGCAGTCTGGCAAGGGCTATATTTGCTCTGATATGTGCCTGTGCAAATCATGAAAGCCAGGTCTGAAGCCCAGAAAGAACAAGCAGCTTGAGAGCAAACAGTACAGAGCAAGCAAAGGATGTGCCAAGCGTTTTGATTTGAGCAAATCTGCAAGAACTGCTGCTAACTCCAGGCACCTCCTTGGGGGGGTGAAAAGAGAAGAGGGGGAAGGAAGAGCCATTGCTCTGTGTGGCACCATTCAATCTTCTTTGCTCTGATGTGGTCTCTATCTGCTGATCCCAGGATAGGGCAGTGATGGGGGAAACCACAGCTCCACAGAGTGGCTTTACACTGGCTGTGATCGCATGTACATTCAGCTCTTTATAGCAGGGAGGGAGAGACTAAAGAAAACCATCAGACTCAGGTGGAAACAGGAGTCTCATCTGAGTCAGAACTCAGTTGTGTTGGAAAAACAGAGAGGAAAGGTGCTTTTTTTCAGATTTTGAAGGTATTTTTCACCCTTTCATGCTAGCAAACCTGAAACCCCTAGAAATCTAGAAGTTCTTCACCTGAGATCTTTCAAAGAGTGTGCCCTTCCCTCAGTAGCTCCAGGGCTTCGACCTTTTGAAAACAACAGGTCTTGAGACCTTGAAAAGAAAAGCCAGCAAGGCAGAGATCATCCTCCATTAGAGCAGGAACGGAGAGGGAGGAGGGATTTATCCCAATGATACCAGTCTTTTGGAGAGGTTTAATTCATTCCCATGTCAGGTCCTTTCCTTCCTGCCCTCCCCACCCCCAACTCCCTCTGAACAAGTCTCCCCATCCCCTGCTTTTCACCTCTGTAGGTTTGAGCAGGAGATAAACATGCCCTAATTATTTTTCTCTTGCACAGCTGAGCCCTGCAGCCCTTCATTTCCTTACCTGAATGCTCTCGCTTCAAGTGGGTTATATATGACAAAGCCTTTCGAGTGTATTTGTGGTGCAGCAGAACTCGGGTGTCACATAAGTATCTCAAAACACTCCTTTGCCTGGCACAGACTAATAAGGGACATGAATTACTTGGAATTCTTACAGTCCAGAGGGCCAAAACACTAAGGCAGGGAAAAAAACAGGGTCACAGATCCTCTTGCCTTTGGACAAATAACACAGATACCTCTCTGGTTGATAGAGATTAAAACTTGCCTTCAGTTTGTGCTCAGTTTTGCAGAGAGAGATGAAGAGCTTGGTTGCTTGGTTGCATTGCAACTGCCTTAACATAAACATAATATCCTCCATCCCAGGAGGCATCTTGCTGGCAGCTTCTGGAAAGGACAGGGAGCAGCGAGAACAGCCACTGCACTGTCCATCCCATGGGGTGGCCCTAGGAGAGGCTGGCTTCTGCTCTGAGCCACAGCAAATCACCCCAGAACCGATCAGTACAAGGGAAGCTGGTGCTTTTGCTGTGTTCGCTACATCATTCTCCACATGCTTTTATAAGTGATGAGATATGAATTCTCCCATGATGACTGCTGCCTCATTGTACTAAGCACAGACCACCAGCACAAAGCTCCTCTGGACAGGCACCATCCCCACTTCCACATACAAATACCAAGTGTAGCATGAAGAGGCACTGAAAGCCAGTGGCCATCCGAACCTTGCTTTACACAGGTAAAGTATAGTAGGAAAAACCAGCACCTAGAATATCCACTTGAATGCAGGTCTTTGAACCACTTTTATATCAGTATTGGGTACAGAACTCAAAAAGATAGGATAGGATAGGTCAACACAAAGTAACCCTTTTCCAAAATTTTTAGACCCTCAGGAGCCCTCAATACCAGGTAACTGTCTTGCCTGTTTACACCCCAGAGGAACACGCAAACCTTTCACAGCGATTCCCCAACTCCTCCCTTTCCTTGTAAAGTCCTGTTTCAAGATGACTTCTTCACAAGGTCAAGAAAGACAACCCCAAAAAGCATGGAGGTTGCAAAGGTTCTGTGTTAATGATGCTAATAGTAGTGATATCATGCCAGGGATGGTACCAATAGGGTTATTCTGTGACAGACCAAATGACAGAGGCCACCATGACTTTCTGCCACCAGGCAGCTCGGCCATAGTCCCTGGTCTGGGACTACAGAGAGCTGTGCTGGCATGAGGGCTGCAGGGCAATGCAAGTCCCCTCTGTGGGAGGGAGCAGCTCAGCAGAGACAGTGGAACTCTACTGGCATGGGCCCTACCACCCAGGCAGACGTTCAGCTGCTCCACATCCTATAAAACAGCAATGCAGAAACCTATCATCCCCCATTTCTGCTGCCAGAGCTCCCTTTCCACATCCCATTTCTCCCAACTCCGTGTAGATTTTGCAGCGTGGCTTGTAAGATCAAAAAGGTTGGCTGGGCTTCAACCCAGCCCCCCTCTCTGCTTTGAACTTCTAATTATTTTGCTAATTCTGAGCCTAGCGATAAGATGCTCTGAGCACACCTAAAACCTTCCCCACAAAAATCAAGCTGCAAAATGTCCCCCAGGATCCAATCCCCAGCGAGAAATACTCTGACCTTTCCCAGTAACCAAGAGAAGAGCTTGTCTAGTCATTTGCAATTAAGTTCCTGAGCTAATGAAGCTGCTTTAAAAAAAAAAAGAAAAAACGAAAAAACCCGACAACCTCAGGTCAGTCTAATTAAGAAATGTTGTACCTTGCAGTCCCAGTGTATCTTGTGGCAAACAGCTGTGCATGCTTTCAGCTCTGACAGCAGAAAAGGTGTGATTATTTATTTATTACATGAATGTGGAGAGGCTTCAGGAGTACGAGGCGCCTATGCTGTAAGGGAGCTGGAAGTAGAGAGAAAAGAAATGGCATTCAGCTGGAACCTGTAATTATAAGAGGGGATGTTGACCACGTAAGATGCAGCTTTGTGATGAATACTTATGCATCAGCTTTTCTTTGAGATTAAAAGTACACAATCGAATCAAGGCCAAAGTGGAGCTTGCCCTCGAGGAACGGCAGTTTGGAAGACAAATGCAATTATGCCACCGCCATCTGCAATGCTACAGAAAGTGGCTGAGGAAACCTCATGAAAAAAGTCTTAGAGAAAAAAAAAAACCAACTATCTGGAAACAGTTTTGCTCCTGATTTGACTCTCTCTAGCTCTGCTAGCCACGGGCTCACATAAACAGGATTTTGCCAGCTAAGATCTGCCCCTGACACATGTTACCTATCCTGGATCAGCAAACAACCTCTTTTGGCTGAATAATGTTTGTGCAGCAAGAACTCAATCTGAACTGCAAGAGCAAAATTTTAATTAAGTTCCTTACTAGAAAAAAAACCCTAATTGTAGGAACTAGTCCACCACACTTATTTCCTTTATGTTCTCCCATCCCTCTGTCCGTGTGTCCACACTTTGTTACCCCCAGCCCTTCAGGACTCTGCCTGTTTGTCCAGAGCACGACAAGATGGGATCTCAAACTTCCCAAGCATCCATCAAGTCATTGGTATGTGTCACTGGTGCCTGAAATGCTGGTTCCCTGAGCTTGGTGCTCTTCACTCAATAAGCAAGGAATGACAAGGTGTTAAGCAAGAGAAGTTGTATTTAAGCCTATCTTTCTTTTTTAGCCAATTAGATCAATTTTACAATCTGCAGAAGACGCCAGGGTTAGAGGGTAGCTGCCAGCACTACTCGGGCACAGCTC
>VZZY01021477.1:1183-96893 GCA_013400335.1 Eurystomus gularis | reverse complement strand
TGCTTGCTTCTGTTTCGTAAGATTTATTCCCTCATTAATCACTGCCCTCCTTTCATTCATGTTAAATATAAAAATGATTAGGAAAGATCCTCATCATGGTTAAAAAAATAATTAGCTGCTACATCATGTTGCACACATTCAGACAGAAAGGAGTGATTAAATTAGGAATATTAAAACCCCATTAATCTGTGCTCAACTTAAGCTCTGCTTGTTCATCTCACTGTGGCACTTATTATTTCTGACACTGAAAGATATTTGAATTACTAGCTGAAACAAGGTCACTATCAGAAAGATGTCAGGTCAGCAATTAGTCAAAGGTGGGAGAAGCTACCAGAACTGAGCTGTGCTTGACGTGCCACAAATGTGTCAAGAAGTCTTCCCTTCCCAGTGTCACTCGGATGAGCAGGGCAGCACCTGGACCCCAATGGCACGTGAGTGCAGATCAACCCTGCTATTGCCTCCCTGCTTGCACCAGGGCTGCCAAAACCTCCGGGCAACATCTTAACTCCTAAGATTGCCCCAAACCCCCATGCCCCAGGCTTTGGGAGAGAGGTTGGGGCAAAGGATACGATCTGAAACCCACATCCGGAGCTGTGCACCTTCCCTGGGCTGGCCAGGGCTCAAGGTGACCCCTCCACCATGGCAGTGGCTTGCAGGGCAGCCCAGCAGCAGCCACCTTTGGCTTGAGGTCTGGCAGGTACAGGCTGTGATGGGAAGGACAGAGTCAAGGCAAGGAGAACAGAGCTTTAAACCTAAGCCAATAGCATTGATTTCAATATAATTAACTAGCTTGGTCACCACTTGCAGCAATGTCTGTGGGCAGGAGCTCTTATTGTTCACATACAAAAGCACTCTGAGATGTTTTCTCCCTTTCAAGAAGCTAATAACCTCACCCCTATTTTGGCTCATGAAGCAGCTCTTAATGCTGCAAGTGTGGTATGAGGGAGGTGGTGACAGATACAACAGAAAGACCCAGAAAAAATTATTTCCTCTGAGGGAAGGTGTGTAAGTGCACAAGCACTTGATGGCAGCAAGGGAAGATAGCCACAGATTCGTGTGTTTCATGGACTTGTGTTTAAAGAGTGGTTTGGAGGGAAGGCCAGAGCTGGAGGGAAGGCCAGAGCTGGCGTTTGCTGGGTTGTGTTCACCCTTTGCTTGCTGTTGTTGCTGAGTCAGGAGCACTACGTGAGTGAGATCCCACATGGGCAGCTGGCACTGGCCCAGCCTGAAGGTCTCCAGCGCTTCCAGTTCTCCACTCAAAGAACCATGTTTGCTTAGTGCCTAGGACAGGGCAGCCTCCATCTGTCACAGAACTGCGGTAACAGTCATTGCAGATTTTGTCTTCAAATTCAAGAATGAAAAAAAGTAATGCTTTTTTAAATGGAACTGCTGGCTAAACTTTTTGGAGAGCCCCAGCAATGTTGTGTGAGAACTTTTAGACTACACCAGGAGCTATTTGTCACTGCTGCAGGCCCCGTTTGCCATTTCCACTGTGCTGAGCAAAACCCTTTGAGATTTGTTGCTCCTGGGAGCCAGGTGTTACCGGCCGCCACACAGAGATAAGGGAAGATGCAAGCACAGGAGGACAAAAAGAAAGCTGACAAGTCAGTCATGTCTTACGGATGAGTTCCTAGGCTGCTTTTCCAGCCACAGGTGGACTCAGGTGCTTGGTGGTTGATACCTTTGATGTATTTGCTACGCTTGCCCTCATTAAGAGGGAAAAAAAAAAAAAAAAAAGCAGCACACAAACAGAAATGTTCATCCACAGATCTCCCAAAGTCTTTCCTAAGCACAATGTTCCAGTGTACAAACCCTTTACTGTAAACTTCATTCAGCACTGACAAAACCACCTCTGAGCCTCTTTAAAAACGAAACAGATAATAAACCAGCTAACAAGCCTGCACTCTAATTGACAACACAGAAAGGAGGAAAAGATGCTGCATCTACTTGCAACTCCAGGAAGAACTTTAGGGAAGCAGTATATAATTAATCGAGCTGGGATTTCACCAAGATCCCCTGGTCTTATGAAAAATGCCATAAGACATTTAATGACCACAGGTGAGGAGAATCCTGGGTTTACATCTCAAATGAAACTGAGCACGCAGAGTATAAAGTGATGCAATGCCACCTCCAAACCCCACACAAATTATTCTTCCCACTTCTCTATTTGCCTTTGGCCAACCCCACAGCGCTGCCTCCATGAGCTGTGGGACCTCTTTCGAATGGGATGAACAAAACTGCACCTTATGACCACTCCAGTACCCAGTCAAGGGAAAAATTAGCTCGATATGAATCTCTACCATTTCACTGCTACTGCCTTGTAGAAGAATGCAGCTGGGAAAGGAGAAAAAAACTCCAAACGTCAAGGCAACAAAAATGTCTTTGCTAAAATATTTATTTACTATCAATACTGCGGGATGTATTTTGTTCAGGCAACAGCCACAACACACCAGCGAGACATCCTGACTTTACCCACAACGGGTGGGATTTTCAGCTAGACACAATAGCAGCTTATTGTCACCCTTGAAGGCAAGCAGAGGTTTGCCATTGACTCCACCAAGAAAAGAACTGCGCCAGCAAAGCGCTTTCAAAAATCCTTCCTACTAATAATAGCATAGGCACCATGGGGTGGCAGAGTATTTAACAGGCAAGATCTGCTATATCTTTTACTTCATTTGAAATGACTTTGAGGCTCACCTACATGAGCAAGAAATCATATGTGGGTTTTACAGACCCATAACAATCCTTAATCATCAACATCAGCAAGCTTTATATAAGAAGTAAGGAAAACCAGGAGCAAACCTTGGGAACTCCCACTGAGATGCAGTGACTGGTAAGCTGGGTGGCCAGCAGAAGCAGGGTTTTGCTTGGTGACTGAACTTACTGTGCCACTGTGTCCTCATCCTCCGTCCAGTGCAGTTCTGATGACAGAGCCACAGCTATGTTTAAAAGCATATCTTAATCCTAAATACTCTTTGGAGGTGAGGGAGCAGGATGGAGTGAATCTGTGGCTTTAGGTGTTCATTCATCTGGGACCTCTGCATTTGGTAATTTGGGTACTACGTTGTGTGCGCATCATTGCTTGATTAGTTATTAAAAAAAAACCAACCAAACAAACAACAAATATAATATCCTAAATACTAATAACAGGGAAGGCTTAGAACACATCCAAATAACAGGAGTTATTTTGGCCACCAAGAAGAGAGCAAGCACTCCTTTGCCCCAAGTACTGTGGAATTAAGACCCTCATAAATCCTCGCCCAGCAAGCCCTGGAGAAATAAAAGGGGCTTTAAATATAATCTTGCCTACCACTTCACATAGCAAGGGGAGGGCAGGACGGAGGGTAAGCAGAGATCAGCAGAGGAAAGGACAAACATAATTGCTGGAGTCAAACAGAGAAAATTGCAGGTAAATACCTGCTAGATGCGATTCCAAAAACTTCCCCAAAGCCCAAGGTGGCTCCGTGTTAACACCCAGCTCTCTGTGGCTGCAGCCACATGCGGCGAGGGAAGGGTTCTGCTGACACATAGGTCAAGCAGAGCTGTAAAAGGCATCGCTAAATGCACGATAGCTTGTTAATCTGAGCCGTGCCATTGAGACTCCATTGCTGGATCGGCTTTTATACAGCTTTGACACTTAAAAATGGTGTTAGGAAATGCAGAGCTTGCCAGCTCTTTAGGACTTCAGCCAGCACAATGAATGGCATTTGTGGTACCTCTTCCAACTTGCTGGCACAACATTTTGCCACACGTTCACACGTGCACCCCATGGCAGAGACATACTGGCAGGGACCTGGAGGAGAAGAGGCTCAAAATGACAGATCTGGCAGGGAGGAAATTGGGCAGAGCTGGACTCATAAGAGAAAAAAAAAAATAAAAAAAATCCACCAACAGCTGCACCAATATAACTTGTCCTTTAGCTTCCCAGTCCAGGTCTGTACCAACAGCAGTAGTTCCCATCGCCTTTGGGCAGCATTTGCTGTCTCAGCAGCTCAGAAGGGGTATTTCAGGGCAGGGAAGGGCAATTCAAGAGCAGTTGCATTTCAAGAACTTCATGTTGCCAGGGAAACAGCTTACTTGGTAATGGAAGCATCATTCTGGGGTTATTTTTTTCTCCTCATTGGTTTTGTATCCCCAAAGCGTCAACTTAATCAAGCCTCAGCCAGTAGAACACCAGCCATAGGATATAAAGCAACATGCAACAAACCAGCAGAGCCCGACACAGAGCAAGCAGGAAGTTAAGGGTACACAGCAGTGCTGGAGGCAACAGGCAGAGATGAGCAAGGTTTTGTCTTTAATACAAGGAGAACTGCCTAACATTGCTGTTAAACAAATCCTCATTAAGCAATAAATAAAACCAGTCTGTGTTTCCAAAGACACCAACTCTCAAATCCAGCTCCCTACAACCAGGTAAATCCCACGCCCTCTTCCCTTACCAATCCATCACTCCTGAAGGGAGAGGCCCTTCAGGACTCTTCCCAGCACCTCCCCATTCCTGTTGCCCCTGCTCGAAGTCTCTGATATATTCACACCACTCTGAACACCCTTCTCAAGCTTAATCATGATGCTATCAGCTGTTATGGTTGCAAAGACCGCACTAAAAGTGGAGGGTGAGTCTTGCAGCGCTCAAGTGAGGGAGTAAATTGGCACCCAACACCTTGGGCAGGATTTAATCAGCTGCCCAAGGTGCTGTGCAGCGCAGAGAAGGCCCTGCCCACTTCTCAGCAATTCAGCTCAAGCTTCTGTAGCTGTGACCTAGGGCAACATCTGAGAGTGACAGAGAGCATTCGTTTTCAATTCATTGAAAATAGCACAAAACCTAAGAAACACGGCACTAAGCTTCGATAAAGGACAGCCTGGTGCAAGAAGTCCTTATTGAGAGCAACCTGAGCTGGCAACTGCACAGTGCTGCACGAGCACGGGAAGACAAGCAGAGAAGATCTTACTTAGTGAGCACGGCTTGTTTAACTTACTCTGCTGGCAGGGCCTAAAAAAGTATAATTCCCACATTTCTTCCTGGTCCCTGTAAATTTTCCCATTCTCTGGTCTGTAAGGAGCTCCTCACAGGGATGATATCCCACAGGGCAGAAACCAGCCATCCCCTTGGTGACCTGGGTGCTTCAAACCTTGGGCATGCAAGTGACCAAGCATGACCCTCAGATAAAAAAAAAAATAATCCGAGAAGACAAGAGAACAGGTAAAATTCGGCAATGCTTTCTAATATCTTCCAATTAATATGATGCACACCAAGAGGAAAGCTAATCCCTCAGGGGATCCCTTCAAAAGCAGACTCTAGACACCGTATCTGCTGCCAGCCCCCATTCCCAGCACAGCGACTGGCTGGGGAGGCTGCTGCAGTCTGAAACTTTCAGTTTTAACGATTCTGAAATTATCAGTCTGAGGGTTGTTTAAACTGGAGTTATTTTTCACATGGGGGATTTCCAGAGCATTTCAGTTGAGGATTCTCTACGCAAATGAGAGACGGAAAGTTGTACAAGCTCATCTTTGTCACTCCTACATATGTAGGTGAACAAGCCATGGCTATAGCGGTGCTTGGTCCACTTCAGTCCCAAACTGCCCCAGTCAACCCATCTTTGCCTCTGAGCCTCCTCAGAGCACCTTGCATGGATGAAGCTGGATGTGACCTGATGCAGCAGAGACAGCTCCAATTTCCTTGGAGGGAGGAGGAGGAGACAGGTGGGGATGGAGGAGAAAGTTTTGAGCTTTCTTTCTACCTTTAAGTTATGTAAAATAATTTCTCATGGCTAATTTCAGTGCAGTCAGCCCCTCTGGTGAAGTGGCACAAACCACGAGGAGCCACACCAGATGTGTTGTCACAGCCGTTCCTCCAGTCCTGGGGCAGCTCAGGAGCTTGTCATTACCAAAGTAACAGAGCCTTGGTGTTTCCATCCCCCAGGGCTCACCACAAATAGCTCACTGCAGGGCCCCCCTGGGGAAGGAGCTGCTTTGGAGGGGTGACCACATCCTGGTGGTGCAGAGCCCAGGCGCCAGCAGCATCACTCAGAGCTGTAACAACAGGAAGGCAACGGCAGCCAAGTCATCCCAGCATCATGGGACGGGGCAAGGAGAGGATGGAGAGGTTATAAAGCCTCTCAGAGCAAAAGACGTCCTTCTAGATCCTTTCAACCCCAGCAACGGGGCAAGTACCAGGAACAGGCTCAGGCTGCTCCTCACCAACTTCATTCCTTTGTGCAATCAAACATGCAAAACCTGCACGGTTGATGTTTCTCAGGTCCTCTACCCGAGCTCCCACAGGCGTCCCAGCAAAGCCCAAACAGTGCAAATCTGCCCTGCCATGACAGCAAAGTAATTTCTCCTCCCTGATGTGTTTTATTACCTGACAGAAGGAAACCCATATTTTTGGAAATTGAATTACACTTTCTTGAATATTAAGAGAAAAAGTTATTCCCTTCACTGAGCCGCATTAATAACATCCTTGTTTTACAGCTCACAGCAAGGGAGCAAACTAAATTTTCTCGTGGTGACTTTCAGTTCTCGAGTTGAGACCCAGGGTGTTGACCTGCTACTTGCAGCGACAGCGAGCAGCTCGAGGAGGCTACAACAAACACCCAGAGAGGAGGCACCCAGGGCACTTGGAAAAAGTCAGATTTTTAGAGCTATCGCAGAAACTGGAGAACATCTTCTGAAACAGTGGCATCAGGACACTTGTACCCAAGGGCTGTGGTCACAGATTCAGCTTTTAAAGAAACAAGTAAATATCTTCCCAATGCAATTTTGAGTTATTACCAGAGGAAAAGGGCCTTTGTCTTTACTTGTTGCAAGAATGTTTCCCAGGCAAATGGGTAAACAGGATGTTTCTTGCAACAAGGACCAACCACCCCCTCTAACATATATATATATATGTATTTATATACACATTTGAGTGAAGTGTCCTAACCCAAATCATCTTCCAGAACCTCAGCTTGATTTCAGAGACCTCATATCTCTGCTGTCTGGTAGACAGGGCAACTCACCACGTCTTGTCAAGGCAATTGGGTCTTCAGACAGAGGTCTTTATCTTTTTTATCTTTTTTTTCCTACAGCCCAAATTTCTTAAATCACGACTTTTATTAAACCCCAGCATGATGCGGATCACAGCCATAATTCTTTTTCCCCCACCTTCCCACCACAAATCCATTCAAAGTGAGTGACATTTGCAAAGTGTATTTTCACGGCCCTCCGTAATCCCTTCAGAATATTAAGACTGCATTACTTTGTCTTTGGTTACATTAACTTCAATTTTCCTTATGAGTAAGTATTTGGCTAAAAATTAATATAGTGAAGTTGAAAAGAATCTTATGATAGGAAAAAGACTAATTTCATCTCTGGCTGCTCAGATACCAGAGTACACTGGGGTTAATGTAATTAACTTACAATTTTAGCCTAGGTTGTGTACATACACTGAATCTCCCTGCTGGAAACAAGATTAGATTTTATTACACTATATATCCTGGTTATCTTCACCATGCCTCCAATATTACTTCCCTCAATGACTTCAAGGCTCTCTGCTGCAATGAAAATGCAGAACCATCTGGTATTGAGCCCATGCAGTTTATTTAAGGATTTAATTAAATGCTTTAAATGGAGAGCTTCTTTGAATTAACATTTTAAATGTGACTTATTGCAGGTTTAATATTGTCTTAATGCCAACCTGGGAAACTCCATAGCCAAGTTGTTGACGTTTAAATTGAATTCATTTGGGTGGCTCCAGGGGGACTCATTAATTAATCTAAACAACTAATGGGGATTGGTTCTGACTTTTGATGAAGATTATTTACAGAGACAATTTGCAGTGAATAAAGAGTCACAGTAGGCAAATGTTTAATTGAATTTAAAAAAAAAAAGGGCATCTCATTGTGTTCAATATCAAGGATGCATCTTGCAAGTAAGCTTTGAAATACCAAGAAAGGGGCGATTGCTTGAAGCTTCCTAGCTGCACACTAATAACAAAGAGAATGAGTAATTACATTAGCCTGTGTAATTTGCAGCTTGTAAGAGGACAACAGGTCTGTCTGGCTGCGGTACACATAGAAAGACTCTAACTGGAAATGTTCCGTGTTATGAAGACCAAGTTGCCCCACTCACTTTTACTCACATACCAGAAAACAGCATTTTCCAACCAATCATCCGCTGGGAAAACCAGAGCCAGCTCCTCTCGCTTACATTTGCAAAAACCCAGAACAACTGCAACAAGCTCAGCAGAGCTGCTTTAATTTACAACAGCTTAACCTCTAACATCCAATCTTCTTTTATTCTTTGATTATATCAACTTTGGAATCAGTTATTTGCACCTCCGAGCGCACCGCGAGCCCTGCAAGCACTAACATCTAGTTATGTGGTTAGTTTGCAGCAAGCCACAGCAGCAAAACAGTACCTGCTTCCCTGGGTCTGCACTCATTAAAGCAAACCATCCTGCAGCAGTTTTCCACTGTTATTATCATTATCCCATCTCATCTTGCCACCAAAGCAAGAAAACACGGTGCACTAAACGCTGTGCACGCTTGCACTCCTAGAGAGTGGGAGAGCTGCAGGCTCTCTTGCCTGATGCACCCTGTCCTATGGGATTTCCGCTCTTGCTCGGTATGGATTGTCCATAACCTAAAGCCAAACTGATTTTAGATTTAAAAGAAGAGCATTGAAGGGCAGGAGAAGCAAAGGACAGAAGAAAAAAGGAGAGTATTGAGAAGAAAACAACAACGCCAAGTGCCACAGGTGTTACATTTACATAGCGTGGCCATTAACCATGCAGAGAAGACTGATGGAGAAATTATTCAGCAACTTAGACACTCACATAGTTGGGAAACACACCAGCTACCAAAGATTCCCAGTGGAGACTGGAGCAGCGCACACTGACTCTTCCCTTCACAGCAATGTGACTGTCTCTTCCTCAAAGGGATACCTGGGAGACTCTCATCGCTTTCATACAGACATGAAGGACCTCAGCCATGGTCATGTCTCTCAGAGAGCCTCATACGTGCAGAACTGACCATAACTCACAGCAGGCATCTCGAAGCCTTTGACAGGCAGTGGCCGTTAACCACCGCTGGTTTTATCACCCACACAAGTCAATCCAAACATTCAATGTTTTGAACTCCACCATGCTGTGTCCAGCTCTAACAACCAACTCCACATCAGCAAGTGCACTCCCTTTTCTCCACCATTGGGGTATGACAGAGTCCTGCTCCACACTAGCACTGCCCAGCTGGTTAAACTACCTCTGAGGACTGTTATCAGGAGGTGCAAACAAGACAAAACATGCCTCACCTCATGCCAAAGGCAAGGCTGAACCCAGGCTGGACTCACACTGCTGAGTAAGGTTGCACAAGGCAAAGTTATCATCTTACCACACGCCTCTCTCTACTCTGCGTGAGCCTGGCCAGAGCCCAAGGCTGACCCTGCACCCTCTTCTGGTCTCTCTGTGTCAGATATGCATTTTATTTTCAATAATATCAAGACCTGTCTTTGTCTGAATTGAAGAGATTCCAAACTTCTTTTCTTTGCAAGGCTGGACACATCCTGCATGCTAATTTAGGAGGCAATTGAGGGGGAGGGTACATTAAGAAAATGCACATGGCCATTAAGCCAGGGAGACTAAAGCATCCTGCCTCGATCAGCACTGCTGGATACCATCTAGAGCATCGCCAGCTGCTCTCAGATACCTATAGTGGAGCTCTTTTATGCAAACACCTCCAGTAAGAGCTTTTGTGCATCTGACAGACAGAGTGGTTAAAAATTAGGCATTCAGTGGGTATCCAGTGGAGAGACATTGTACAGCACATCTGAAGAGGGGAGTCACTCTCAGAAAGGAAATCCTGCATTGTCTGAAGAGGAAAGGCTGCTCAGGCAGGCGGGACGGATCCTGACATGGCAGATCAAGCTGTGCTGTATCACCCCTACTGTCCCTCCCCATCTTCCCAGGGACCTCAGCTCCCATGAACGAGGATTCACAGAAAGAAGACAGTCACATCCCCAAAGAAGCAACCAAGGCAGATACTCACTGCAAAACAGGAGGATGGAGGGATTATGGTGTTTTTCCCATCAACTCTCAAAATTCCCTCCAGAACCTCTTCTGCCTTTCCGGTTTTTTTGATCAACAACTCGCTCAGGGCTCTCTCAAGGTGGTGTAGCTTTTTGATGTATTTTATTTTCCCTAGGATTGCTCATTCTCAGTGTGAAAAGTGTCAGTTATTTTGGGAAACCTGAAATCAAGTGGGCGAGCGAAGGAATTATTCATGAGGACACAATCAGGAGGAAGGTTACTTCCCTTCACCCTGACGGGAGGCTGGTAGCTCAGCCATCGTTTCAGGCTCAAAATGAAGATGCAAAAGTTTCTGCCCCCTTGAACCTCATGAGGCATTAGGAACTGAAATTATAGGGGAAGGCCCAGCTGGTCCATCACCAGAGCAGCAAGGGGAGCTATGGCAACATAGCTCCTTCCAGCCCTGTGCATCTTAGTGAAAATCAAGCACACATTGCAATAACCATTAGGTTTGAGTATCCACAACGGCATAAAGCTCATGCCTGCTTAGTCTGCAGCATTGTGTCCCACTTTAAATGCCTGCCCACCCTTCCCAGAGCAGGCACCCTTCAAATTAATTCCTGGAAATTGAGGTTTCCCCCATGCTGACAAGACAGAGAATCATAGAATCATTAAGGTTGGAAAAGACCTCTAAGATCCAATGCTATCATGACCACTAGACCATGTCCTGAAGTGCCAAGTCTACACATTTTTTTAACATCTCCAAGGGCGGTGGCTTCACCAATTCTCTGGGCAGCCTGTTGCAGTGCTTAATCACTCTTTCAGTAAAGAAATTTTTCCTAATATCCAATCTAAACCTCCCCTTGTGCAACTTGAGGCCATTTCCTCTTGTCCTATTGCTTGTTGGGAGAAGAGACCAACACCTACCTATCTACAACCTCCTTTCAGGTAGTTGTAGAGAGCAATAAGGTCTCCTCTCAGCCTTCTCTTCTCTAGACTAAACAGTCCCAGTTCCTTCAGACGCTCAGAGAAGTGTGACTTAAAGCAATGCCTGTCTTCTAAAGAAGTAACGCTCTGTTTGGAGCAACCCACTTAGTGCGCACCTGCCTGTGAAAATGGCACTCATTACAGTAACCTTCTCAATAACAGATGCAAAGTTCGACATGGACAGGACAGTCGCAAGAGCTTTATTACACAACTTCTCTTTCCAAGGCTACTAAGAGAACAGTCCTTTAACAGCCCAAACTCCGCTCAGCTCTTTCCATACACAAAAGCTACACTAGTAGCCATTAAGCCATCATTTCTGGCTTGTAGCACTGACAAAACAGAAGTTTTGTCTTGGTCCATGATAACAAGGTCAATGAAAGGCAGAGAAGTCATCTACCCAGTGGAGGCTGCTGGCTGTGTAGGGGTTACCAGAGTGAGTGAAACATTGCCTTAGCAAAAATGGTTTGGGTTTTTTTGGGTGGTTTTTATTGTTGTTGTTTTTAACTGGAGTCCTGGAGCTGCTGGGGCAGTCCTTCAGTACGGGATTCTGATGTGCACTGTGTTTTCTTCCGAAACATCTTGTTGCTGTAGGGAATACCAGATGCTCTGACCATACTGCTATTGCCTAGGGAAAGCCTTCAGATATTTTGTTTGATATTTCTACTTCCTCTATCATCAAATCAAAATATCTTATCCAAACTCTCATGGACTCCTGTGGGCTTTGGTACCAACCCTTAAAAGCATCTGCTAGGGGGTAACCACATTGTTCCCATCCAGAGCAGAAACCAGACAGCCAGGATAGAGAGCTGACAGATTTGGGACTGCCATTTAGAATACATATCTAAATAATATATGTATATACTTCATATTTTATATGTATAAATATATCAAGAATGTATATATGCACATAAACTTCTTAAAAACCCTAAAATCTCCCCAGTGATGCTACGACAAGCCCTAGCATGCAGCATGTTTTAATTGAAGGCTGGTCAAACGCAAATGCCTGTGTAGAAAAACTTTGCCAGAACAGCTAAAGGGCCTTCTGATTAAAGCCAGCAAACTAAATTTGGAAGAGAGGTGATAGAAACTGGCACATGAAGATGCGTTTGCTTCCTTATTCTCATTTACACCCTTCTATTATAATTAAAGTTGTTCTAGAGAAAAAAGAAATTGTTGTTGAAATGTCGGATGGCAAAGCCATCACCTTCGTTACTGTTTGGATTAAAATGCATCTTCCCACATCCCACATGCAAATGGAATATAAACAGTAAAAGGGAACATTTAAACAAATATTCGTGAGGGAGGTTTTGTTTGTTTTTAAATACTTGTCCTACTCCAGAAAGAATCCACAGACCACACAGAGCATCATCAAATACCACTTCTTTGCTCCCTTACAAAAAAGCAGCAGGAACACACGTATGACGGGAGATCTGGGTAAGTGCAGAAGAGCTTCAGGTGTACAGGCAAGATTTACACTCTCAGGTGCAAACATCAAACCAAGATGCCCAGATCCATTTTCATATCCTGCACCAAACAGCTGCTCAAACAGCATGATCCTGAACCCGAGTTTCAAGGAAAGCTGAGCCTGGGTTTCACACCTGGGACCAGGGTCAAAAACATCACCCCAGGCTGGCTACCTCTGTCATAGCTCACCTCAGCAATGTTAATGACTAATTTTTGCCAAGCTGGGTAAACACCTTTCTTTTGTAAAGCACAAGAATCAACTCAATCAGTGTTAAGAAGCATGATTTAGGTTTGGATTAAACAAAGCTAAAAGACTGACCTTCTGTCCGTCACCAAGATCTCGATTGTCTTTGGTATTAAATTTGCAGGCAGGAGCTTCCATGTTCTGGGAGGAAAAAAAAAAAAAAAAAAAATTATTATTTCCAACTTTTATGCCCATGTTTGTTCCAACAGTATTTGCACTATACAGCACACACAAAGACAGCTTCAAGTCTGTGCTCAGCATTTCTGGTAGCTCACGTGCAGGAGGGACCAGAAATGAAGAAATAAAGGTTTCCAATTTCTCAGCACTGATATGGATACACAGCAAGAGACAGCCACCCCATTCTTGAGGGATAACGTGGTTGGAAACACAGAAAAAGCCTTTAAAAAGTAAAATAAAAACCTCTTTTACTATCTAAACTTTGTCTTTAAAAAAAAAAAGACTGAAAAACTTGAGATGTGTGCCATCTTCTGTGGCAAGAAGTGGGACAATTCTTCTAAAAATTTTAAAATCTGACACTTCATCAAAACTCGAGCGGCTGATAACAGCTCAGAATGCTCTGCAGTTCTGCAGTCTCTAGTCCCCCAAAAGCTTCCCCCTTGTCCTGTCCGTTGCCCGTGTTGATGCCAACATCAAACAAAGATGCAAGCACAGACAGAAAAAGCTGTTTTGTCCAAAGGCTCCACCCGGTGTTGATGGACTCGAGAGCAGAGATCAGAGCTGCAGAGAAGCTGCCCCATCTCTGCTAGAAAGTCCTTGAAGCTTCAAGGAACAACCAAAAGTGACAGTGAAAGGCCCCAGAAAAGGCGAGGGGACTTGAGTCTGCTGTAGCAAAAATACGTCTGTAAATTGTTCTCCCAGTGAAAAGCCAGTATTGTGCTAAAACCCACAGTTTTACGTTGTTACCTAGAGCATGAAGTAACAGCCCCATTGAGGGCTGCAGGCTCGTAAAGCATAACAGAGAGTCATGAATGGGATTTCCAAAGGTACCCAAATGCTTTCCAATAGGGTTAGACTCCTAAATTATTGAGGCACTACACAAAAATCCCACTTCCTGGAAGTAA
Source organism: Eurystomus gularis (assembly GCA_013400335.1). NCBI lineage: Eukaryota > Metazoa > Chordata > Aves > Coraciiformes > Coraciidae > Eurystomus > Eurystomus gularis. The sequence continues at coordinate 83,116 of VZZY01021477.1, read as the reverse complement.
ATCCACAAGATAGTAGTATCCCTATAAGTCCTCATGGACTTTGTGGTTACCGAATAAATGCTGTAACAGAACAGCAGCTGGTAAATTATTGTGCGATTGCTGATGCCTGAGGAAGGTGGCCAGGCTCTCCTCACTTCACTCTTCATTTTGCCTTTGAAAATATCAGCAAGCAGCTCTGGAGTCAGTTTAGCTTCCTCAGAACTTGTGTAATGCTTGTATTTGTTGGGTGTGTTTGTTTCCTTGCTCAGACAGAGAAAGGAGAGCTACTAAAAGAACACGAGCCAGACCTTCAAAATTAACAAATCTGTCAACAATATTGTTTCTACAGTGCATACATATTTTCCTTCACCGTGCACGTGGATGCATAGCTATTTTGTCAGCAGTTCTGATGACTATAGAAGGAGGCATCCGCACACATCCAGCGTTTGTGCAGAGGATTTCCCCTCCATCTCCTGGCAAATAAAGTTTAATGCAATGGAAGATACCCGTTGGCAGTTCATATTCTGAAAATCTAATGGCGAGAGAATGACTACATTCCAGGTGAGACACCTTAAATACCAGCTTAACACACAAACAACAAAAACTCTGAGTTAGATGCCAGGGTATAAGAGACAGGGCTGGCTCAGCTCTGCCTTGGCCCAAAGCTGGGAAATCCAGACCAGAAAGTCCTGTTTCATGCACACAAGAACTGGTAAAATCAGGTCTGTGCTTATGTTGTTTAGCAACTAAATGATCACCCAGTCTCTTTTCAGCCTCCTGTGCTGAACTACCCAGGGCAGCAGATTAAGAGAAAAGGAACGTGCAAAGTGGAAATTCATCCGCATTTGTTTCTGGAGAAGACAACTGGAAGAAGGGAAGGCAGAATTTACAAAGACACAGCTCTGAGCCACAAAGCATAGCAAGACAAATGCCCATTACTCAGCACACTGTTCTACTACTTTCTTAGCAATGCACGTCACTTGGATTAATTTTCTGAAGGAAAACAGACTGTCTCAACAGCAGCCTTGATGGTCTCAGCAATTCACTCTACTATTACTCACTAAACTACCTTGATTTAATTATTCAAGAAGAATCTCACTGCCACTGATAACTACTTAATTAAAAACACAACTTTAGAGCAATAAGAGAGTCACATTATATTGCATTTGAAATAGATTTCTTGCTAAAAACAGGCGCCAGTTCATTTTAACTGGCTTAATGTGCCAATATATTCAGAGTCCCCAGGATTTTAAGAACGGCTTGAGCAACAGGGATCATCCAGAGGCTGCAAACAACACTCATAAGCTTGTTCTCATTTGGAGCAATTCTAGTAAATTCAAATTAAGAAAAGCATCACTGCAACAGAGCTAGTCTGGAGCAAAAGCAAACCTTATGCTAAGGAAAGTCAGAAGCTGAGAGATCAGGACAAGCTCTTACCCTTCTCGCAGTCCTGCTTCATGTGCCCCAAGCACAGCCATGTCTGCCTGCCCCTGCCCTTCCTGTGCAGTGAGAGGTCCACAGGTGAAGGTGCAAAACCTTAACTGGGGCTGCCCTTTGCATTCCCATTCAAGACCTACCAGCAGAGAAGGACCCACCCTGGTCCCAGCTGGGGCAAAGGCAGATGATTTCAGCCTCCCACCCCCTGCTGCGACCTGCCTTTTCTGTCTGATAAAGAATCATGCAACTGTTTTGGTTGCAAAGGACCTTAAAGATCATCTAGTTCCAACCCTCTGCCACAGGCAGGGACATCTTCCCCTAGACCACATTGCTTTAAGCCCCATCCAGCCTGGCCTTGGACACTTCCAGGGAGGAGACTTCCACAACTTCTTTGGGAAACCTGTTCCAGTGTCTCACCACCCTCACAGTGAAGAATTTCTTCCTTATATCTTATCTAAATCTAACCTCTTCCAGCTAGAAACCATCACCCCCCATCCTATTACTACACTCTTTGATGAAGAGTCCCTCCTCAGATTTCCTGCAGGCCCTCTTTAAGTACTGCAAGGCTGCTGTAAGGTCTCCCTTAACTCTGTTACAGTTACACGTGTAGTTACAGTGGAGGTACAGGGAGCATTGCTCTCTTACAAGCCAAAAGTAGGAAACTTGTGCTCGATTTGTAAATGTGCCCTTGGCCCTGACAACTCTTCAGTACTGCCTTCACCTCAAAGTGTTGCAAAGGCACAAAGATCAAGTGTCCAGACTGTCTAACTCCCATTCCTGGACCTCAGTCCTGAAGATCCCCAAGATCCTCCCCCCAGCAGGAACTTCTGCTTCTGCTCCAGCCCATGTGCACTGGAGGTTTTCCAGCTCTTTCCCCACCATGTCAGCCTGGTTGGGAGCAGCTCAGACCCTCCAGCTTGGAGACCTCTGGCTGAGGGCAGCTGCCTGAAAACAATTCCCTTTTTTTAATGAATCTTAACATTTTAATGGGTATCAAGTATGAGTATCATTTGATCCTTGCAAGAGTCAAGAGCAGTCTTTGATAACTTGCGTGTTTTTTAACCTGTGACAGAAAGGGTTGTGGATTAATTAGCCCAATTGCTGCTGTGATGAAGATGGAGGCAGCCTTTGGGGGAAAGAGCTGTTCGTTCTATGGTGAGATGGAGCGGGTGCAAGCAGGGGTGACAGAGACACCCGCGTGACTCATGCAGCGTTTTCTGAGAGCACTGGCTAGATTTAGACTGTGCCAAGTGATGTAGGAAAGCCTCCCAAATTACTAGCATGCCATTTCCTATTTAGTTATTTAAAACATCTCTCCTTCCCCTTAACTAGGAGGTGCCGGCTCCTTTGGTTTTAATACATTTTCAGTACAGCTGAAACTATATATGTATTTATATGTGAAAAAATTAAATGACTGCCTTCTTGAATATTATCTTCCCAGTTTATTGTGTGCCCTCTCTCCCCTTCTCTTCCCGGAGAGACCAACCATCACATGAAAATGCTTTTCATCATCTGCAAAATTTGATGCCCAAAATAGCCCCACGGTTGCCCTAGCAACTAGCATTTATTCCCCCTCCCCCCAGCATCCCCCCCTTTGCATATTGCTGCATATTTCTATCATCTCTTTCCAGGCACAGTTCATAAACACGGCTGCATAATAAAGAATGTTATCACCAATGACTTACAGCCCAGCTGCTGCAAATAAGATATGAAGTGGCAGGGAAATACAATTTCATGCAGCTAGGACAACAGATTGATTGGGTGCCCTTCAAATTTGATGCCACTTCTTTAAGTCTGTCCAAATCCAAAAAAAAAAAAAAGTTAGTTTCCCCACCTCCCCATCTTTCCATGGTAGCAACAGACAATAAAAGTGGGAGATAATTCACTAGGACACTCATTATGTCTGCAGCAACCTTGCCCTCAGAGATTGACAATTTAAAGAGATGTGCTGCTTTTCCCTGCCACCACCTCTACTTTTTCCCCAGCCACTCTTCTTCATCAAAAGTCTTATTCCTCCAGTTTGGTTGCCTGTTTAATTTAATTATCATCCCTTTCAAATAATTATTTCTGTTCAGATTACTAGCCAGAAGGTCGTTATAGATAGAGACAACCAAACCCCTTAACTTCATTACCGCCGTCTCCAAAATTTTATCCTCATTTTTGTTTAGTTTTGGTAGAACAACATGAAAAGCCTCCCTCCCCTAGCACTGCCATCAAAGAACACTAAAGCAAGGACAAAAAGAGGTGTGCTTTTAAATCCTTCTTCCCCCCGTCATTTCTGACGGGTTGACTTTCAAGGATGTGGAGATCTGCTTTGGAGGCTGATCTGAACACCACCAAAGTGGAATACAGTGTGACAAGGACCTTCTGCTACCAGATGGACTGTGCAGATGCATCCAGAGTGCTCCTGCTCACAGGGGAGAGAAGATTGCTGGGTGCAGGCAGAGACAACCCATCGCTGCAGCCCAGGGTTTCTCTCCCATATTCAGCACTCCTTTCTGTCCTTTGCCTCCCCTCTCCATCGTTAATAGTGGTTTACTGAATTCTTCTTCTACACCTTTATGCATTGCTGAGGGCAAGCTTGTGGTCCCTGCCTCTGAAACACTGTTCCTTCCTCCCTCTTGGGTGCAAACTGCCTTCCCTCTCACCCCACGTGGGCTGTTCCTTTGCTTGGAGCAGTGCTGTCAAGAATGGGGGTCATTCTGCAATGGAGATCTTGACACCTACCTCAGACACTGCAGCTGTCGGGGGAAGAGCAAGACACAAGGTAAAGGGTGCACAGAAACCTCCCTGATTGGAAGTTTGCAGCAAAGGAAGATCTGGTTTACTCCCATTTAACAAAGAGACGAGAGAGACCCACCATACGTGCTGTGCAGCCGCTGGCTCCAAATCACGTCTAAGATTTGTTAACGCTAATCAATCACAATCAACCAAATCAACCACAGAGGGAGGAAATCACTTCCTTGCAGAAGCTGTTCTTTCAGTGCTCAACAGCAGCAACAACCCCAAAATTCTCCTGAAGTCTTGAAGTAATTTGTATGCATCTGGAGACGACATGAAGGTTGTCATCTCTACAGCATCTCCAGCGAGCATTTCTCATAGCCAAAGACTGCAACTGCCAGGCTGATCTGCAACCAGCTCTTCCTGCCCAAGAACCTGAAGATATGGGGATGGTTTGCTCCTTGAGCTGATCATATTCTACATGTGACCTGCAAGATCCCATTGCCTTTCAGTTCCTCCTTGCCCATCAGTACATTGCAATAATGAATCTAAAACAAGGTTTCAAATACAAACAGCTTCTGATTTGTGCAATGAACTGGATCTTAATTCTGGCAGTTTGCAGTCAGCGGTCCTAGGATGTTTTGTTGCTTAAACGTGTAGGACATTTGCCAGCTCTTCAGATGGAAAACATGAAAGCAGATCAGAATAGGATTATGACTATTATTAAAATGAGAGATGAGGTTTTAAACCCAAAACTGCAGATCAGGAAAGTTTAAACCATTTTCCATCTTGAAATACATTCAATGATGGAAAACTGAAGTCAGGATTAAAGCAGCATTCATGGGTCACACAGAAGAGTGTGTTTAGGAGTAGCAGTAGAAGTTAGCACAGCAAAGTTAGTGAATTTTGTTTCTTTTTTCTCTTTTTTTTTGGTGGCACTTCTAGTAAGAAAAAAGTAGAAATAAAAAGAAGACAAAAATGTGTAATATGAGGAGGAAAGATTTTTACAAACTAATTTCTACCATCTCCTTTGAGGTATGAACAGTTCTTTAATCTAAGAAAGGTCATTTCTGTGTCATTTTTCTGCCCTAAGTGAAGGCCGAGTTCAAGAAGATTGTGTTTCTTTTAATTTCCTTTGGATACAAGTTCTTGGATACAAAGTCCCATTTATCTTTCTTGACTCAAGTAAATAAATTTAAAAACCCCACAACTTAGTGTGTCCTATAAATATCCCATAATATACAGGATCCAACATCACTTTTTTTTTTTTTTACCTAAAACCTTAAACTCTACTGACACCATAAAACATCGTCATTCCCCATCCCATGATTGTTTCCCATAATCTAGGGGAACATTAAAGAGAGAAAAATTGTGCTGAAAAATGACATCTTATCTATTTCCTTCCTTCCTACCACCACTCCATGTTTTTGTCATTGCAGGTCAGACACCTGCTCCCCACGTTATAATCTGTGGAAGTGATAAATGCTTGTAGGCAGTGATTACGAGCGGCTGTATTCACTTGATGTCAATCTGGAAACCAGCACATTCGCTCAGTTGTCATTCTTTGTCCTGCCAACAAGGCCAAAAAGGTGGGGGGAAAAAGGCAAAAAAAGAACTGACAATTTTTCCTCTCCCTCCTCCTTGTCCTTGGAGAGGAGAGATACTGCCAGGCCCAGATGTTATATAAACCCCCGTGTCGTGGAGAAGATGTGCAACTATGAGCACTTAGTCTTACAAGCTCTTATGAGACTGGAGCATAAAGAGGATAATTTACATGAGCTGGGATCTCCTGGATTTGACCATGACCTCCACACAGCTATGGAGATATTTAACATGGCAAGACAGATGGGCAGTGAGCCAAATTGCAACATAACCTGGCAAAGCCCAATTTAATCATCGTTGCTCCAACAAAGGGCAGCTCCTTGATTGATTGACCTTTCCTGCTGTCGGGCTGTGTCATGTCTTCATTTAGGCAGACCTTGGGCCACCTCGGTGGGGTTGAACAGGTCAGAGAAGAGTCTTGTTTGGCTTTTCCCTGTCCCATCATAGCAGCCTATGGCTTCTTCCAAAGGAGCTGCCGCAGCAAATGCATTGAATGTCCCCCCTGGAACAGGCACAGCTCTGATATTCTGCACTTTCTGGTTTTACCATAGACCTTCATGCTTCCTTTGGGCAACCAAATCTGGTGGTGGCTGTTGAAACCTGAGCTATGCTGCATGGGCTCTACCCTGCATGTCCCCTGTAGTGCTTATGTCCAGCTAGTATTTTACAGGCACATCTGGAGGTACCTGGGTAGCCTCTCCCCAGGTAAGTGAGCCCTGCAGTCACTCTCCATAAAACAGATGACATTTTTTTCACTGCCCACCTGCTATACAGGCACAGCTGTAGGATCTGCAATACTGCAGGCCATGGAGGAAACTAAAATGAAAAGCCAGGCTCCTGCCCAAGCTACTGTGATCACAGGCAAGTTGTGTCACACTCTCCCTTTGTAAAGACATGCTTAGGAATAGAGAAGAAATAAGAGAAGGTTTAGCAATCCCTTGCTGTGGTATGGGTCCCCAGAGCAGGTAGGCTGTAGATATTAGCTAAAAGGACCACCATTTACCATGAAAAGGCCACAGCGTGCCACTCTGCAACCAAAAACTACTCTTTAAGGAGAAATAACATGCATACTTTGTTCAAATTTGTGTAAGGCAATACAAATACAAATAACCCATGGGAAAGGAAATGCAGAGGATGCTTCATAAGATACCAGTAAAACCCTTTTAACTCTCAGAGGTAACACTCCCGCTTTCATAACACAACAATGGTCCCAAACATTCTACATTTCACATGTTGAGTGGCTAAACCTGCCCATTTTCTGAGGTTTGGTTGTACTGCAATTGGATGGACGATAACACAAAATTGTGCATCGTAGACCTTGCCCAAAGTATGTGGCTTCCTAGACTTTGCCATCTGGTTGAAGAAGTTATTGTCATTAATCGAGCAAGTAATATTTGTTATCTTGCTACAACACACACTTTTGTTGCAACAACCTGCTCACTCAACAGCTTTAGGTGGGTGGGGAAAGCTTAGAATTGCACTGATGTCAAGAAATGGCACCTGTCTGCTGAGGCAGACTTTCTGGAGAGCTTGAACAAGCTCTGGGTTAAGGATACCAAGCACAGTGCACAGTGGGATAGAGAAAAAACAGTTTACCACATTAGAAATTGTTTAATTAATTCTCAATGGAAGTAGCTAGAAACAAAAGCTGTGCCCAGGTGGCAGGTATGAGGAAGGGTAGAAATCCACTATGGAGATGAAGCCTCAGTACGGCAATATACAGGAACTCAGGAGCACTAATGGCCACTCCTCAACCACCCCTCTGCCCTCCAAGCTGGAGATGGGCACTGGCATCTCCACGTGGTTTTGCTTTGGAAGGCGGGCGAGAATAGAGCACATCCCACCCCTGAGCACAGGTGAGCCAAGCCTCCCTGGGGCCAACAGGCCTTCAAAGCATCCTTTTTGCATTTGAACCAGTGAAGAGTTAAGCCATTAAAACAGCACCTCCCATTTCCCCAACTCACTCCATCACTCCTCCGGTGGGGAGGACACCTGCCAGCAACTGGCTTTCGAGTTGTCAATTAAGCTGAGGCTCCACAGTGCAATTATTCATAAATATTTCTACACAAACATGTGCATACGCCCTTTGTTCTGCTTTTGGGTGTCATAGAGGGGAATTTTGGCTCTGTTCTCTCTCCCTCACCTGGATTTGCTCTGCCCTTTCAGCTGGATACAAGGAATTTGATTGAATTAACTTAATTGGCAAATGTATTGTTCAGACAGCTGTGACAGAAATGACTTCGTGCATTAGTCAGAAGGTTAAGTGGCTCATGGCAGCTCCCAGCACCTTTTTTGCTGCCAGACACCTCTGTACCAGCTCTGAGTTGTTGCATTTTGAAGCAAGTTTAGAGGGCAAATCTGCTGTGTTGGACATCCCAACTGGGTGTGGAGAGGCAGCATGGTCAGAAATGCCTACGTCTCTGGCTACTTGCCATGCTCCCAGATATTTAGTGTGCCAGGGGCATCAGAAATCATATCTATATGGCATTTTTCTTGAAAAGAGGACAATTATGTGCCTGGAAAACAGCCCTGCCATGCAAGCTAATGTTTCTTCCTTGTCTTTAACTCACATGCTACAGTAGAACTTAGCCTGTCTTGCAGACCTCAGAGCCTTGCAGGAAGGCTGTGCTTGCCCATGCCCTGCCCTGGTGATGCTCTGCGATGCTGGTATAGCCCCAACTCCTCACTTCTCCCTTGCAGCCTGAGTTTCTCCCGTGTAACTTGGTATTAGTGGGACTACAGTTGCCCAGGGATCCCTCCACTGAAAACAGAGAAAGAAATGTCTCCCAGCAGACATCTAGGCCTCCAGACGGGATGACTTGTCCTTGGGTCTCTCCCCTCTGACTCTCCAGTAGCTGAGCTGATGAGGCTATTAACTTCAGAGCCTCAGCTAAGTGCCTGAAAGGGGACTAGTTGTCAACAGTCCTTTCCATTCTTCCTTGAACCTGTTAATCGTTGCATTTTGCACAAACCACAAAATTTTACAGCTTGGAAACCCATCATATGCATGCAATCTTCCACGACAGCAGCACTGGAACAGGCTGCCCAGAGAGGTTGAGGAGTCTCCTTCTCTGGAGGTATTCAAAACCCATCTGGGCATGATCCTGGCCAACCTGCTCTGGGTAACCATGCTTTAGAAGTGTGGTTGGATGAGATCATCTCCAGAGGTCCATTCCAACCCCTGCCATGCTGGGATTCTGTGACAATGTCAATACTTTGGCCACCTACAACTGGAAGAAAAGTCAAGAGGAGGTGTCAGCAGCACAGGGAAGCAGAAGGGGAGCCTGATAGCCAGCAATACTGTGGGATAGGTCAAGACGTAAAAGGGAGGAAACAATTTTCAGTTGTACCCATGGGAAACAGCCTCTCACCTTATGTCACTGACAGAGCGATGGCTGCACTATGGAGGCTGGTGGATGCTTTCAGCACACAGGTAAGGCAAGCAACCCTTTGGGATATAACTGCTGCCTGTAGCACACCTCAGGATTAGCGTGTCTCCTCTGCTCAGCCTCCAGGGCTTGCAGCCTTCCCTGTTCTCCAACGCTCTTTCCAGTTGCTGGTAGCAGACACGGCCAACAGCAGGTGATGAGCTGATCAGGGTCATGTCCCTACACAAACCTGACAAATTCAATGACTGAAGCCTCACCGATCTGCAGTGACTTTGTGGGTGCAAAGAGACAGAGTCATTAATCTTGATGTCACCTCAGAAGTGGCTCTGTCTCAGGCATCACCTTCTCTGGATGCTGCCAGCACTCAGACAAGACCAGATTGCCCTCTCATGCATGGAGGAGGTCACCTCTTGATGACCAACAAGGCAAGGTGGTGGAGAAGCTTGTATTTACCAGTGCTTTGCACCCTGAGCATGCTCTGGACAGGCAGTGGTCCAGTGCCCAGGCCTGGCAGAACAGCCCTTCTCCAGCACCATGGGCACTTGAAAAACATTTAAACCTTATTCTCTGCATATAAAGACATAGAGAGAATGGGAAATTTTCATAACCATTTTGATTTCCACTAACTGAAGCCAGTGTAAATCTCTGTTTTTTATGAATCTCACTTACATTTCGTGCCTGACTTGTGCATAAAACTTCCCCAGATTTACACAAGCTAACGCCATAAGTCATCCGCTTCCCAATCGGGCCCTATATCTTGATGACCTTTTAGAAACCAATGACTGCTTTCCTGTTGTTATCCATAATTGGAAAAGCACTGGAGATAAGAAAATTTATAGCAACGAGTGATCTACCTGCGAGAGACAATAAAGAACACTGGGCGGTGAAAGAACAGAGAAGAAAAATCCCACACAGAGATGCGCAGGCACACACCCAGAGGCAGCTCAAGCTGAACTTTCCCTGTCTTTAACTAAATCTCTCTCAACTCCCCCCTCCTTGAGCCCTTGACTCCCCCAACCATGGAACCTCTGCTCTGCAGGACAGATGCACCCATCTCAAGCATCTGCTCTAATTTCAGTCTTCTTGGAATTTACTTGTAAATCTTTTGGTTTCACATGAATGAAGCATCATTTAGGAACCCACCTTCACTCCCAAAGTAAATAGCCCCATCAGACAACACAGCCCTCTAGGAAAGCAAACCAGGACTGCAATGTATATACCACTATAGGCATAATGCACAGGGAGATGGGCAGGGAGGACCTTGGTGCACGTGTCACAGCACACGCACACATCACTTTGGGGTTAATCACAAAGACGCATTAATCACCTCACCATCATTCACAGTGATCTCTGCCAGCAGGAATCATTCCACACGACAGGATCACTGAACTACTCCCAGACATCAAAAGACCCATTCCCAGAGTGAATCGTGTTTTATTTTGAAACAAAGGCAGGAGGTCACTTGCTGCCACATCCCTTCTCTGGGACGGAACCAACACATTGGGATGCAGCACTCCTATCTGTAAGAAGTGGGAGTTGTCTGTAAGACAGCATCCTGACCTTGGTGGTACCCAAGAAATCCAGGACATGCCAAGACTCAAGAAAGGAAATGATTCCAGTTACATCTACTTTCAAGTCCAAGTAACCCAGATGGCATTCTTGTCAGTAGGAACCGAGGAGGTGATGAAAGAAAAGGAAAAGGAGCATTTCTGAGTCCAAGAATAAGAAAACATACACCAGTAGTATTAATAAGGCTGAGTGTGGAGAGCATGTCCAAGGTTTGCAAAGCAGAGGAATGAAAATCTACATGCAAATTCCAATCTTATAGTAAAGTTTGGTTTCAGCCTTCCTGTAAGAACAGGAGAAGCAGCCAGGATTCAGGAGCACTGCAGGGGACAGAAGTAGGGACTCCTTAACCAGATCTAGCACATATGAAAGTAGTCTTCAGGAAATAACCGAGCCCATTTGGGTCTCTGTGTCTTCTACTGACAAGTGGTAAAAAAGCGGTAATGCTCAATTCATATTATGAAAGCGTTTTCAAATGGTTGGATGAGGGTAGAAAGGAGCTTATCCAAGAGTCTGAGGATAGAAAAGCTCTACACAGTGATGTGGACAGGCTGGATCAATGGGCTGAGGCCAATTGTATGAGGTTCAATAAGGCCAAGTACCGGGTCCTGCACAGCAACTGGGTCCTGTCACAACAACCCCCTGCAACACTCCAGCCTAGGGGAAGAGTGGCTGAAAACTACCTGGCAGAAAAGGACTTGGAAGCATTGGTAAATAGCCAGCTGAAGATGAGCCAGTGTGCACTGAGGTGGCCAAGAAGGCCACCACCATCCTGGCTTGGATCAGCACTACTGTGGCCAGCAGGACTAGGGTAGTGATTGCCTCTCTGTACTTGGCACTAGGGAGGTTGCCCCTCAAATCCTGGGGTCAGTTTTGGGCCCCTCGCTCCAAGAAGGACATTGAGGGGCTGGAGCGTGTCCAGAGAAGGGCAACAAAGCTGAGGAAGGGTCTAGAGCACAAGACTTGTGAGGAGCAGCTGAGGGACCTTTCCCCCCAAAAGTTGTCAAGGCCTGGTCCAGGCTGCCCAAGGCAGTGGTGGAGTCCTCATCCCTGGAGGGGTTCCAAAGCCCTGGAGATGTGATGCTGAGGGACATGGTTTACTGGTGTCCTGGCAGTGCTGAGTTAATGGTTGGACCTGATGGTCTTAAAGGCCTTTACCAACCCAAACAATTCTGTGATTCTATGATGAGAGTTGCTAGCACAGTAAAAAAATGTGGTTTTCAAAACTGCTGCTCTCGCTTGAGACACAGATGAAAGCAACCTGCACCCGCTCCTGTTGCTGTACAAGCATTTTTATGTAGCTCTGAAGCCTGTCCTGGCTTAACATGGATCCCAGCTACAGGTCTGTACCTCGGCTCAGCTTTCTTAGTTGCAGTGAGAAAGATTACGTGGAACTGTCTGTAATAATTAACTCCCAAGAGAGAAGTTAAAGTAAAACCACTAAGAGCAAGCTGCTCAGAACAAGAAAACATGACAAAAATTCCTGGCAGGGGCTGGGATGAGGAAAGGCAAACAGAAAGGAGCAGTTGTCATTGAGGAAACCCTGGCAGCTCTCCCCTACCAGCACTCAGCCCTCACAAAGGAAGATCTCTGCAGCTTCAGTGAAGGTCGCTGGGTTTTGTGTGCAGTGGAAGGCTGCTTCAGTGGTACCCAGTTTGCAGCTTTTGAACCAGCCTCTGGTAAGCCCTGCCCAAGGGGTTTTTTGGGGGACATGAGGCAGTGGCATCTCAGCTCAGGGCTGAACTTCCCACCTTGCTGGGTTCTCCTCCAGCTGTTCTCCTCCCATTCTGTTGAATTCAGTCTGTGCTGAGGACGTGTAGCACAGACATCTGTATTTTCAGATTATTCATTATGAATTGATTAGTTCATCCCACAGTCGCCCTGATCATATTCTCCCTATGTACTAACATCTCAATGAATGAGCAGTCAAGTAGAAAATGAAGGCATTAGTGCCTGATTGTATTACTAAGCTCTTGGATACGCTAACGAATGCAGCCGTGTTTAATTCAGCCAAATAACAAACAGGTAGTTACAGAGTTAAACAGCATAAGTGTCCAAACCAGAATAAAACATCAAAAAAACTTCTTAATATCTTTTGGGTTTATCATTTAAATTAGCTTTGGACACGAGGGTTTGTTTGAGGATAATTCCTTTGTCTGGATATAGAGATGTTTTCCTGCTGGTATTTTCACGAGTATGACTCTGAACTAGCCACTTTCAGCCCCGCCAGGGTGGAAATGATTACAAACCACCTCCTTAATTAAAACAACAACTTGCCTTCAGACCTGCTTTTTAGCAGCAGCTAAGCTCAGAACATTATTTTTTGTAAATCCATTGGATTTGCTATTTGCAATTCAATATACAAGATAGAGTTCTCTGCTGGGAACAGAGAAATGCAACTTGTCTTTTTTCTTCCTTTAAAAAAAAAAAATCATACCCTGTATGAGATAATTTCCTATGTCCATCCACAAGCAACTACAATTGTATGTATGAAAAGGAAAAGCTCAGAGAAAGCACGCTCAAACTCACAAGAAAAAGGTACATTTTCTAAGCGGGTTGACCAGTCAAGAACTTCGTTCTTGTTACACTGACTTAGTGCATGACACAACTCTGGGGATCACAAAGTGTTCCTCAAAAATTCCCACACAGACCAAGCCTCAGGGTTGACTCCCTTGTCTACAGCAGACCAGTATTTCTGCAGACTCAAAACCACGTGGTCCAAGCACACCCACTGCTGTTGCATTCAGGGGGTGCCAAGCACGCAGCCCTACTCATGGCTCCTCAAATTTACAATGAGATTTATGCAGTGAGCTTTTCATAACGATTGCCAGACAGGCTCAGGTTGTGCAGGCAACTAACATTCCATGTTATAACCTCATATTAACCATGTCAAGGTTTAGCATCAGTCTGCTAGACCTATAACAAACACTCTCTGTTAACCACTCTTTCCCCCCCAAAAGAAAGGGGACGAGAAAGGGAATAAGAGAGAGAGACTTATGGATCACTGTTGGCCTCTCTCATGTCCCAGATGAGAGAGGAAGGGAATGAGAGAGAGACAGATCAGAAAACTAAACCAGCTTTAATAAAAATAATAGTAAAATGGAATATATATAAATATATACAAAACCAGTATCGAGCCTAGCTGTCCCTGATGGCAATACATCACCTTCACCACTGATACTGGGCAGCAGGTCCTGGGGAAGTCCCAGACCGGGCTCAGCAGCAGATGGGAACCAGGACAAGCCGCTAAACATTAAAATGTAACAGAGGCAGTATTTAAAAAATTGTTCTTGCTCCTTTGCAAGAAAATAATCAGTCACAACACCAAAGACAATGTGATAGCTGTTAGTATGAGGCCTGAGCAGCATCCACCTCCACTAAAATGTGGACACTGACCCCTCCAAAGCCCATCAAGGTGACATTTCAGAAGAGTCACGACTGTGTCCAACATGACCTGAATACAGCAACATGACTCAGCTGTGAGGCTGCATTTCTTAGGCAGCCTTACTGGCTTATTGGCTTGCACAAAAATCCCTAAGAAATCCCTCCTGGATTTTACCCCTCTTGACATTTTTCCTAAAAGGAAAAGCAATATGCAGCATCCTTGCAGAGAGGCCCTGGGCAGGGCCAGCAACCCCATTAGAATTCTTTTGGATCATTGCACTGCAGAGGCTCTAGACACTTGCAGGACCAAACCTGCCTGTGATGCTGGATGGCTGAGCCGTGGTACCATCAACCATAGCTGAGCCAGCAAACGGCCCTGCAGAACCGACCCTTGTGCACCCTCATCCCCTCCATGCACCTAGCACAGGAAGCTGAGTGGGGCACAAGCTATACACAGGACATCCCTCTCTTACTGGCCCAAGGTCCAATCCATTTTCAGAGCAAGGTCTTGTAACAGGGGGGTTGGCTGCTTCTTTGACTCAAAGACATACAGTTGTCTTAAGAGAGATTTTAACTTCCCGTCTCTGCTGAGCCTCTGAGGGACTGGACTTGCCTTGACTGTGTGAAGATGCCCAGACCCTACAGCCAAAGACCTGTACTTTCATGAACAGCAGGACATTGTGGAACTGAGAGCTCAAAACCGCTAAGCAGAGTCTAAATTAGAGCCTGCAAGAGGTGCCTATAACAACCTGAGTGAAGAAGACTGACTCATCCCCTTGTTTTCCCCAAGCACAGACTGTATCTGTTTGGCAATAGACCAAGGAAAATGACAGTATAAACTGCCAGATCCCAGCAAATATCTTCTTTTGCTGCCTCTGTTTTTCATTTCCAGGAGACAGGGTTGGTTTTGTTACTATCCCATAGGGCAAGTCTTGTTCTCAGGTCTAAATTTGGCTCCCCATCTTCTTAATAGGCAAAGTGACAGAGAAACTGGTCTTGTACAACATTATAAAAACTGTCTCCAAGAGTCAGTCACTCCTTTACACTCATTTGGCATCTCCTTTATCAGTAGAAAGACAAATGGCATTAACATCATGCTACTGGGGAGTGCAGTTAAGGATTGCTGGGGTTTTGCTGTAAGGTCCCCCCCACCACATTGAAGTCCCGCTCACTGCACCCAGTTTGAAGAGAAGGTTTAGCGCTTGAAGTGCTTCTCAGGTGAAAGTCCTAACAGAGGCACAAGAGACAAAAGACTGCCAGAAATGCTGTATTCATCAGCCTTTCTGTATTCACAGTTAAAAAAAAGAAAAAAAAAGTATAGTAATAGTCTGACTTAAGTGCAGATGAAAGCTGCTGGGTTCAGACTCCCAGGGGAGCTCTGCAGGAGCAGCAAGGGCGGCCACGGTGCAGACTCCCCTGAGGATCTCCAGAACTAAAACTGAAATAATTCCTCCAGGAAAGGACTCCAGAGCTGCTGCCGCCTCAGTGCCTGGGGCAGAAGTAGTCCTGAAAATGGTGTGTTAGCACAGGCCAGCAGAAGAGTCAGAAACTCACCCTGATTCCCTGCAGCATCTGTTAGTCTTGATGGAAGGCCAGCAGAAGTCTTGGGTTTGCAGTTTGAGCATGTTTCCACTAAGAACCACAGTGAGACCATTCACTCTTTTTATACAGCCCACCAAAGAGCAATTTAGTGATAATGACCAAACTTGGTTTCATCTTGAAAACCTTTAATAGACTCCTGTATATTGCTGAGGTTTTAATGGAGCTAGTATAAAAATAGAAAAAGTAACACACAATAGGAAGAAGCTGGGGCTTGTTTTCTGTATTCAGAATAAACCACTATTTTGATTTTTTCCTATATATTTTCTATACTTCACCACTCAGAAGTTTATTATTTTTAATATTTTCCATCACATCTTTTCTTTTTTTCCCTTCCTTCTACAGCTGTAGAAGAAAAAGAAGAAAATGAATGTAAGCAAAAGGAAAACCAAGTGGTGATGACCCCATTAACCACTCTCCCAGGACTAACGGCTCCTTGTGAGTCTGCCCTCTTGCTCTTCCACTTATAAGGGCAAAGATCTTGAGGAGGCAGCATGCGTGAGCCCCAGGCAGAGAGCAGGACGTAGTTCATGAGCCGTGTGACAAGTAAGTGACAGCGTTTCATGGGACACGATTGGAAGAATCGTCTGATCTTTCCAAAGTAAGAATTCGGACATGTATAACTAGAAATGGGTCAGCAAATCAGTTAATTTGCCTTCCCTTGAGAGCTGCCATTCTCCCTTTCTGGTTGAGGAGCACAACAAGATCGGGGGATCCCCAGGACTCTATGAACACTAACAGACCCATGGCAAGGAGATGATAGGGCCCTCCAAGTGCCCCTCAACATAAACATATGAGGACAGCAGCAATGGTTTAGCCATCTTAGAAATACTTTGCTTGCAGAGACAAACAACAATACCTACCTGGTAACTCTATACTCCCAAGACTTGTCCTATACAAACAGGATAAGCCTCTCCATAGAAATTATCTTCTTGACATTAGATGGGTGTTCCTCAGCCAGAGGCACAAACTCTCTTGAGAACAGTGATAAGACCTCTCCAGCTGCCAGGAACAGCTAGGTTATCAAATGTGTATCATGATCAAAAGAGAAGGTGATTACATTCATCCCCAATGGGTTAGTATGACTATCAGGCAACGTGGACACAGGTACTCACAATTCTGAGCTCCTGGATTAATAAAGCCTATTAGACATAAACACGGGCATCAGTAGCAAATGGAACTAGTATCTCAGTTCCCAAACAATTCTACCAGTCGAGTGAATTTGATCTAAACACTGGAAGAAGCAGGTATCAAAGCAAAACTGCTTTTGATTGAGAAACAAATTTGAAAATCATATTTGACAAACACATGATTTACTCAGCATGTGCAATTGAGAAGATCCATAGTTTCACCCTGTGCCTCCCACAGAAAGGAGAAGCTATGACATTTTTACTCTTGTAAGCATAAGGCTAAGTTTGGGAGGCAAACTGCCTTGGAGGAAGCTCTTATAGCTATTAGAAGTTAGGTTTTATATGATGTGAAGTAATAGTGAGTGTTAGGAAAGCCTTGTCTTGCTACAGTAGGGAACGAGGTACACGAGCAAAATATGTTGTAGCATCTGCAGGAATTGTCCAAGCAGTTCAGAAAAGGAACACAGGGATGAAAGACTAACAGGCCTGGAGACAGATACTTGTATTAATAGACAAAAAAAAGATAGTATTGTCTGAGAAACAAAAGACACTATTTGGTTTAGCCTGTAAAAATCATCTCTGCAAGCGTCCACATGCACACATATCCAACCCTGAAGGTGTTACTAGGAGCAATAGATGCCACTATAGAGCTTTCTATCCTGTTTTCTAAGATTTCTAGTCCCTACATGTTCAGTCGTATCCAGGGGAAGTCCTCCCAATGACCCATCACATGAATCCAAAAAATATTCCTTCCTTGTCTTTGCATTGCACAAAGTAGGAAGACCACAAGATTACTAAAAAAAAAAGTAGCTGT
This sequence comes from Eurystomus gularis, assembly GCA_013400335.1. Taxonomy (NCBI): domain Eukaryota; kingdom Metazoa; phylum Chordata; class Aves; order Coraciiformes; family Coraciidae; genus Eurystomus; species Eurystomus gularis. The sequence continues at coordinate 65,495 of VZZY01021477.1, read as the reverse complement.
GTGTTGTTCAAAACAGGTAAATGGCTTTAACAGATTTAATTTTTTGTTATTAGTCATATTCAGTCTCCAGAGCTACTTTTCATATCCTGTAGGAGCTCATGTGCTTGGAAAAACAATCGCAAGTTTTCACAGGGAGAAATACAGGGTGGGAGGTGCCTGTTCTGGATTTTGTACCAGCACTCTTGGAGTAAAATACTTCACTCAGATAAGAGCTGGAGAGCAGAGATGAAGCGGGAAGATGATCTGCTATTTTGTCCAACAAGATCAACTCACTGCCTCGAAAAGAAAGAGTTGGGACCTACCGTTAGGAACAGCAAGCAGGCTTAATTTCACAAAAACCACAAGGGGATCACTAAAACATGTAACCATCTCATACACATTCTAGGAAGGTGATCCTAGTCATGCCACCACAAAAACAAAACAAGACAATGTAATTTAATGAAACAAGCAGCCAGCCTGTGCTCCGTCAGTGAATGAGCCTTCCACTGAAGCCTTCTTGTGAGAAGGTCTCAGGTCCATTGAAGGCAGCATGAAGGCCCCATGAGGCTGTCCATGACAACGGGAGAGTGGGAAGCCTGAAAAGTGATGGACATTTACACAATATTTGTGGCAGCAGGGGAACATTGCTGCTATCTGTGCCAAAATCAGGTTCTGAGGCAGTTCAGATACCTTCAAACTCTTTGCCACATCATGCTTCCAACAGGCATAGCCAGGCTAGCCAGGGAGGAAACATGGAGAAACCTGCCCGACACCCAGCCAAGGCCACGCTCCCAGCTGACACAGGAGCCATTTCCCAGCTTCCCAGCCCTGCAACATCTGCTTGAGCTGACTGGCAGCCCTCAAAGTACAGTGCTTTCTTCTGCTCCCTGTACAAGGGCATGCCCAGACCGCCTGCAAGAACACACAATGGGAGCCAGAAAGAAGGAACTAACAGTTTGGGGTGGAGGAAAGGAGGCGGCAGATTGTCAGGGATTTTTGGGGTGTTTGGGTTGTGGTTTTGGGGTTTTTTGAGGAGCTGCAGTGTCATCTTGTTTTATTTTCTGACATTGCAGGCTGCTGGCAAGATGACTTGGTTGCCAGGGAAACTACTGGGAAGGTGCACAGGGCTGCTGCCCACATCCAGGCACCAGAAAGGAAACGCTCCCCATGGCAAAGCCATCCGCTGTCGCGCTGGCACCGTGCCAGGCCATGGCGGATGGGGCAGAACCGGTGGCAAGCCAAACATTTGCTCCCACACCACCCAAATTAGGGGCTAATCCAAGGCTCCTGAGCCATGCAGAGAGCCCTGCACAACAGCCACAAGGTACGGTCAAGCCTCACCTGCCTGCAAGGGGACATGCCGAACGCAGTGCCTAATGGAGGCTCTATTTTTGTTGGGTTCTTTTTTATTTTTAAATCACTGCCATTAGGAGAATTGTTATGGTTGGCAATTTGCAATAATCAATTTGAAATCACAGTTTGATTAGTTAATGCACTATCTGCTGCTCTCTCCTCCTAATTTGATTGGGAGGGGAGAGGGGGATTTTCTGTTTTGTGACAGCATTACAGCCTCACAGGACGTGCGCGCAGCAAACTCATCCCTGTTCCTCACTGGTGCCCGTGGGGCTGTGCCAGGCTGCAATGGCACCACGTGTCCTGAGATGTGTCCCAACCAGTACAAGCTGGGTGTCCCCTGTCCTTTCCAGGCAGCCAGAAGGCCACCGTCCTTCCCTGCACACCCTGAGGGATCAGCCAACACTTTCTGCCTCTCCAGCTTTGCACAAAGGGCTGTGCGCAGGTCAAGCGGGCTCTGAAGCACAAAGAGAAGCAGAGCATCAGCTTCAGAAATACCTGTAATACACAATAACATCTGAAATAAACTCTGGGCAGGCACTGATCTTCACACTTGCATGTAATATATGACTATCCTGAAGGTTCTCACTTCAGTGCCTACACATTATTCCCAGCAGCCACCACCAGCAGCTAGAGCAATGAAGCTGGAGGAGCACTTATAGGAAGGAAATGAAGGAAATGTGTTCTTCTCTTTCATAATATATTCAGGCTCCAAATATCTCTTTATAATCCACATTTTACCATGAAACCTGCCCAACTTGCTAAAGGATTGCAGAAATCATCAATCAGCTCTCAGAAGAGCTATCACCCAGTCCAGGCAGGTGGTTAGTGCAGACACTTGCGTGTCCCTGCCAATGTACATCTTCTTTCCGGGGTATCCCATTGCCTTGCTGATATTCCACAGTGAGTTTTGTCTTAGGGTGGCTCCATGGCTCAGGTTCCCCCACAAGCCCCAAGTCTCAGCAGGATGATGCTAACACTGAGTATTCGAACAGCCAACACCCAGCCTCAGGAGAGGTCAAATCTGGAGCTGCAAAGCCCTCAACAGCTTCGAAGAGGCCTTTCCAGCTTAAAAAATACATCATCCTGACTCAGTATACCTTTCCCACCCCATCTGAAAGAAATCACCTCTGAAAAAAAGAGTGATTCCTGTTTTAGAAGAAAGAAATTAAGAGCAAAGCAGCCTCCTTCAGACTTGCATGCCCTGCGTTGGAGAGAGGGGGCCCCAGGACCTGCAGTGGAAACCACTGGTGCTATTAATGTGTAAGAAGCTGAGCTGCTCCAGTGGTTGGCAGGGCTATAAACCCAAACCAGACTGATGAATAGAGTGGTTAGCAGAGAAACAGGAGGGATGTTTCCATCCATTACTCTTTACTATACCACCACCGAAGTGACTCACGCACTGCCAGAGCCCAGAGTATCCCAAATCCTCTCCATAGCAAACCCGGTAACTTCTCAGAAGTCAGCTGCGGCCACCCTGCTCGGTGCTATTTTCTTTCCCTGTCACTCATGCTGTCTCTTGTAGCTCTTAATTTCTGCTCTTTCCTTTCCCTTCCTGCTCACACTATTCCCGTACTAGGCAGCTTCCTCCACCCACCTCTCCCCATCCCCAAATCTCTGCATGTAATGCTCTCTTTCCATCTCCTCGGTTATTCTCAGCACCATGTACCAAAGATACGCCATGCAGAAAGGCTGTGACACTCTCCTCTGCTGCCCTAAGCAAGTAAGCATATATATGTTGGATTAAAGGGGGAGGAAAAAAACCCAACAAATCAATTTTTAAAAGGCTTTATACATCCCACCTGCTTGCAGAGCATCCTTGGGAGAAATCTGGGTTGTTGCGATTGACATTACCTGGTGCAGTAATTAGAAGCTGTATTTACAGCCTTGCTGCCATTCCAATGTTGTTTTGCATCTGTTGTACTTTCACTTAGAGAGTAAATGTAGTGGGGAACATCTGTTTTCTACTGCTAGTTCATGCGACATTCCCTGGCCAGCAATTTCCCCTCTGTTACAGTGGGCTGTAATTATTTCAATTACCATTGCAGGGACATCTCCCTGCAGCAACAGGTACCAATTCTGGGCCAGCTTTTTGAGCAGATTAAAGGTTTGAGGTGACCTCACTGGCTAATGCTTAATGCACCATCACAACCCCTCTCACACATGCTTTCTCTGCCAACCCCAGCCGCTGGTCCATTACTTGATGGAGTCGGTTACCCCACAAATACAGACAGAGATAAAGCAAAGACATTTAATTCTTTCTTCCCCTCTGTTTAACACCAATGAAGCACCCCAGGATGCCTAAAGCCCCAGGTTGGAGGGTTGTGACTGGTCCCAGGTGACTTTGAACTTTTACAGGATATGCTGCTGCAGCTGAATGCACATAAGATGATGGGGCCTGATGAGATTCATCCCAGGGTACTGAAAGAGCTGGCTGATGTTACTGGGAGACCTCTGTGTTATCTATCAATTGTCCTGGGAACCTGGAGCGGTCGCATCAACTGGAAGCTAGCAAGTGTTATTTCAATTTTCAAGAAAGCAAGAAGACCTGGGTAATTATAGGCCTGTCAGTCTCACTTCAGTGTCTGGTGAAAATATAGAGACGATTATTCTACAAGTTAGTGAAAAACACTTGAAAGACAACGCAGCCACTGGACAAAGCCAACTTCTGTTCAGGAAGGGACAGCCATTCCTTATATTACCTTAATCCTTTTTTAACCAAATTACCCACCTAGAGGACAAAGGAAGGGCAGCAGGTGCGGGCTTTGGGGATTTTAACAAAGCTTTTGGTGGTGTCTCTCACTGTGACCTTCTGGCCAAAATGTCCAGTACAGCTGGACATATACATAATACAACTGACTGAAGGGTCAAGCTCAAAGTTGTAGTAAATGGGGTTACATCTGGCTGGAGACCAATCAATAGCATTCTTCTGTAAAGCTCAATTTGAGAGCCCGTGCTCTTCAGTGCTTTTATCAACAACCTGGGCACAGGAGTTGAACAAAAAGAAAACTTGCCAATAATACTAAATTAGGAGTGGTTGATTCCCTTGATGGTAGAGAGGCCTTACAGAAAGATCTTGATATATTGGAGCTCTGTGCAATCACTAACTGTATGAAATTTAGCAAGAAAAAGTGCCAGAATCTGCACTGGGACTATGAACTGGATGTATGTATGGACTGAATCACAGAATCTGTTTTGGTTGCAAAAGACCTTCAAAATCATGAAGTCCAACCTTTAACCCAGCTCCGCTAGATCACCACTAAACCATTACCCTCAGCAGCACATCTGCACAGCTTTTAAACCCCTCCAGGGATGGGGACTCCACCACTTCCCTGAGCAGCCTGTTCCAGGGCTTCACAACCTTTTCAGGGAATAAATTTTTCCTAATATCCAACTAAGCTTCCCTTAGTGCAAATGGCCTTTTCCTCTTGTCCTATCACTTTTTCCTTGGGAGAAGAGTCCAACTCCCACCTCACTATAACCTCCTTGGGGGACTTGAGGCTGGAATGCCATCCTGCAGGAAGGGACCTGAGGCTTTTAGTTGATGTGAAGCTCAATATGAGTCAATAAGATGGCCCCGTAGCCATCTTTGCTTTAAGCATGGTATAGCTAACTACTCAAAAGAAGGGATTGCCATACTATACTCAGCACTGGTGTGGCCTCACCTGCTGTGTGCAGTTTTTGAGCTCCACAAGGTAAGATACAGAAGTATTAGAATGTGTCCAAAGGAGGGCAACAAAGATGGTTAAAAGACTAGAGGGCATGACTTATGGGGAGCAGCTGAAGGTACTTGTTTGTTCATCTTAGAGAAGAGCAGATTGAGGGGTGACCTCACTGCTGCCTACAACTTTCTTGTGGTGGAGAGGAAGATGCTGATCTTCATCTCTGGTGTCTGGTGATAGGATGCAAGAGAACGGCTTAAAGCTGCATTAGGGGGAGTTCACACTGGTCATAATGAAAAAGCTCTTCACTGAGAGGGCAGCCAAGCCCTGGAACAAGCTCCCCAGGGAAGCGGTTGTGGCACCAGGCTGGTCAGAGTTCAAGCAGAACTTGTACAACACTCTTAGATGTATGGTTTAACTTTTAGGTTGTCCTGTGTGGAGTCAGGAGTGGGACCCTGAGATCTTCTTGGGTACCTTCAGACTCAGGATGCTCTACAATTCCCTTCTCCCCGCTGCCTTACAAGCGCATTGGCAACTCTTGGCTAGTATATGACTTCCCCAGATGAAGTGACGTCATTTGCTGCTATTGCAGTGCACTGAAGGAGGGCTTTTGAAACAGCAAATAGCGGCTGAATTGGTTATTCTTGGACACAGATCTATACGTCTGTAGGTTTTTTTAAAGTCGGTTTATCTACTCTAACTCCACACCCAAGCCAACACATCATCAGCATCTCCGGCACCTCCAGCATGTGCCACGAGAGGGCTCCCCCGGCCAGGCAGGGAGCAGCCTGGCAGCTGCCCCCTCCCACCCCCTCTTCTTCCAAATCATCCGAAGATTAGCGGCTTTGCTGAAAACAAACATGTGTTTGAAATGTCATAGCCAAACACGCCTGTATCTGAGATCTAAATCCAGGATCTCGTTTTACTGCCTCATTCCAAGTCCATCACCCCCCCATATATACCACCTGAAGGATGTGTAAAAATAGGGAAGTTCCTTCACAGAGCTGCAATAGCTTTCACAAAGGGATTAGGCCATTGTCAAAACTATTTTTACAAGTGGAAAACCGCAGCACAGAGAAGGAAGCGGCTAAATCCTGTGTGACCAAGCTCATATGATGGGTATTCAGCAGACTCAGAGGTGACACCTCCCTGTCTGGCACCCAGAGCCCAGCTCTACGGCTGATGCTTTCCAAGGAGACAAGCTAGAGGCTAACACTGTGCCCTTTATCTTCTCACCCCCTTCTCTGCAGCTCCCAGAAGAGCATCCTTCAGCCTAGCCCAGTGACTTTGCTGGATTAGAAAAATAGCTTGAATGTAGCCGAGAACATTTTCAATCACTGCACTCACTGATACAGGTATGGACACAGCACTCCTCATTCTGCTTTCAGCTATTTCAAGTAGTACTGAATCAAGCTAAACTAGTACAAGACCATCTGCTAGCCCAGGGCAGAGTTGTGTATTCATACCAGGAGTGATTTTCTCAAAGCAGAGCTCAGCCAGCATGCTGGTGAGACAGCAGGAGAGCTGGGTGGGAGCTGTGGCTGGGGAGAGCAGAAGAGGCGAGTCTGAGGTTGCACTCACAGCAGGGAGATGTTACCACAGATCTGGGGACAGCCTTTTCAGCAGGGCTGAAAGGCTCCAGGGAGAACTTACTCCAGCCTTTCAGTACTTAAAAGGGCCTATCAGAAAGATGGGGACAGACTTTTTAGCTGAGCCTGTTGTGACAGGACAAGGGGTGGTGGTTTTAAACTAAGAGGGAGATTTAGACCAGAGAGAAGGAAGAACAGTTTTGATGCTGAGGGTGGTGAAAGCCTGGCCCAGGTTGCCCAGAGAGGTGGTCACTGCCCCATCCCTGGAAGGATTCCAGGTGAGGTTGGCTGGGGCTCTGAGACCTTTAATGGTCCCTTCAAACCCAAACCATTCTGTGATTCCACGATCTTAAAGGTCAGCCTTAGGCTACTTTTGCAGAACTAGATGCTTTTCCAACACCTTCCCCAGTTAGCAACGGGTCTCCTCTAGACAAGGCATCTCTCACTTGCATGACAGCCCAGCTCAAAACTGCCTTTATCAATCCTGCAACACCACACCTTGGGTGAGGAATTCTGGCTGCAAAGGGCTTTGCTCAGTGGCCAACTGGAGCATCAAAGCAGGCACAAAGAGACCTTCCTGGAGCTCTAGGGCTTGTTTTCTACAAAGCCCATGGAGTCTGCAGCCAGACTCTTCCCTGATTCAGATTCACTGCCATGGCTGATCTTTCCTAGTCGAGCCAAGCTGCTCCAGGTTGGTGCTGCCTCCCCATCTCTGCACGTCTGCACTGAGCACAAAAGCTTTCTGATTACAGGGCTCTCTAGACAATACTACACCACAAATAACTGTTAGTAAACACCAGCAGCTCGAAAATGTATCAGAAAAACCATCCTGCTCTGTAGTATGTTTAAGGAGGAGAGCGAGGCTTATGCAGGGTTTGTTTGGTTTTTTTTAACATGAAACCAACAGAAGGCTCTTAGTTTATTTAGGTCAATTAACTTCAGCTTTCAAATTAAGTTCTCATCTCATTTTACAGACAAGCTGTAAGCAAAGCATAAAAAAAAGGGTCAGTTGAGGAGAGCACAGCCCAGGATTTCTAGACTGTTAAGTCATTTAAACCAAAAGGGTACTCGAGACAAGAGACAAGCACACAGACCACCTAACAACGTCTACTGCTTCACATGCTTGTTTTTCCTTTGCTCTACGCAAACTTCCAGGCCAGAAAAAGGTAGAAAAAAAGAGTCAATATAAATTGCTGCACAGAGGAAGCCATTTGTGGTACACAACAGCACATTTTATTAGTCTCACACACCCGGGAATGATGCTCCATATTCTTGAGTGCCATCTACTGGCATTTTTATCTCTTTGCTATATATTAAAGCCAACCCCAGTGTTAAAAGAGCAGTCAAGTTGCAGTCAAGCCCTTGAAAAATTCCAGAACCCAGACGGCACGGATAACCCAAGCCCAATCCCCTTGCATAGGTGCATCACAACACACATTATAATAACATGATCATGGACCACTTTTTTTCTGCAGAAAGAAGCCCCCTTTCGTACATCAGATGGATAGTCCTCTCTTAATGAGCAGCTATTCAATATTTTTCTTTATCCTCATCATTCAATATGTAGCCCTGTGTATGGCATGCTATTGAAGTCCTGGTCTAAATAATGAGCTATTAATTTTCTCCTGGGCTTTCACAGCATTTATTATCATAGTATCCGAGTGGTTTGCAAACATTAATTTGCCTTACAGCAGCAGCCCCTGCGAGGAAGGGTGGAATTATTCTTGTACAGATGGGGAACTGAGGCACGGCCAAATTAATCAGAAGGATACCGTGTGGTTGGGTGCTCAATTTGAGATGCTAAAAGGACCCATTGCTCAGAGCCTTGCAAGTCAAAGCTTCCAGTGTTTAGGGCACTGCTCCAACAGTCTCCATATTCAGCTATGATCCCACAGCTTTCCCAGTCCCATCTGCTGTAGCATCTGGGAACCCAGCAGTGCTGAGGTTCATTTGAGATGAAGTTTCTCTGCATCTTATCTATTGAGTCTGCTGCAGTCACTCAGGCTGCCTTACTAGCTAGAAGAAAACACCGACTCCAGAAGCAAAGCTTCCCCCTGAGATGGTCATTTCTCACCATGGACTACAGGCAGCCTAAATGAATGATTCAGTTTGGGGCAGCTAAAATTACATCCTTACCATGGATCATGCCAAAGACCATCTCTTCCTCGTAACAACCCACCACAAAACACTTCCTCACACACCTCTGGCAAGCTGAAGACTTGCATTAGAAGACCAAAAATCACAGCAAAAATATGCCAAAGGAGGATAGAGCAAGAGCATCCCAAACAGATGGGGGTCCTGCCACCAATAAATACTAGTCCCTGTTAATTTGGAAAAATGAATACAGCACTATGGAAGGCAGCAAAAACCTCACCCATGTTCCCTGCCCAACTGGTGCAGAAGAAAAAAGTACTCTCCCACCTCCAAATCCAAAATCCAAATCCAGCACAACCCAGCCCATGTGAGCAGTTACACCCGCCTCAGGCCGAGAGGGCAATTCCAGGACACACATCAGTGCTGTCCATCTGCCGCAGCAGCTCTCTCTGAAGCTTCAGAAGAAGCAAAAGACATCCAAAACACAATCAGCAAGACATGGATGAGGACAGGGCAAAGGCTAAATCCCTTCTTGATGTCTATTACTCCCCATGCAGCCCTGATTCAGGCTTAACAGCCACCCAGGAAGGGTGACCCAGTCAGTGACTGCCCACAAGTGTGGAGATCCGTGAGCTGCTTCACACCACCACAGCCTTTTTGGTGGAGACAGAGCTTCTGTTTCCCTCCTCTGAGGTTGATGTATCACATCATCCCAGTGCTCAGCAAAACCAGCCATTTATTCTTCCCTAATGTGGATTTTCCAGCCCCCTATCAGTGTTTTCATTCTGCTCTGCACATCCAGCAGATTTGTAAGACTGTTTTGGGGAGCAGAAATCATTATTTTATGTTGTATTCCTTCAGAGAAGGAAGCACTACTTGTTTGCATCATGACAATATTATATTTCTGTGTTACTTCCCATCCTTTCTCATCCCTTACCCCTCCTAAGATCTTATTTGCATTTTTGATCAGACCCATACACCAAGGAGATGCCTTCAGGGAGCTGGCTGTAACAGTGGCCAGGTCTTTTTCCTGGGCTGAATCAATTAATTTACACCGCTGGGAATAAAATGAATCTTTTCCTGCAACGTATACAATTACTCCCAGTTTTCATTGGTAAGAGAGGGGGAGAACGAGGCTTTGAAATGCAAAGTCATATGTGCAAATCATCATCTCCAGCAGGGAGAGCTTTCACCCCCATGCTGTGATCCCAGGTGAGGCAGCCTCTTACCTATGTGGGAAGGACCACTGCCTCTTCTGCGCTGACCTTCCCACACCAAGCCATCCAGGCTCATCCTTGCCCCAGGTCTCTGGTGATCAGCGATGGCCCTGCTGGAGGAGATGCATGGGATGATTCAATAAGATACCAAATTACCCTGTGCCTTCCTGAAGCACAGCAGCATCCCATAAACCCGGTTGTGTTGCTCATGATGCCTTCACAAGGCTCTCCCAATTGGCTCTCATTAGCCCCATCACCCAGCCTATTTCTGGTTTTGGATTTCCATCTCATAACTCAAGTCTGCAAAGCCCTTAACCCCATTCCCAACACGATGCACAGCAGTAGTAACACCTAGCACAAGGACTGTCTGCAAGTTTTTAGTCTAATTTGCTGATTTGAGGTCTTCAGCCCAACTTCCTCCTGTATTTAGACTTGTTTTCTTTTTTCTTGAGTGTTTAAATATGGACAAAATCTGTCCCTCACTGGCAGCTGGGAATACATCTTCTTTCTCACATAATGCTGGAAACAGCCTCTCAATAGGAGAAGAAAGGAGGAAAAGCCTGATGTGGTCTAGTGTCTTCTTCTACATAGCAGCCAGTGCTGGATCTATGTCTAACAAGCTCATTGTAGGTGTTTTAGATAAATTGCTTTTCCAGGCCTGGCCAGCAATCAGATCTTGCCTTGCATGAGAGCTGGACCACCTCCTCTCCCTACAGCCCATGCACACAGAAGGCAAGAGTGCTTTTAGAAGTAGCCAAATGAGTTAAGAGTATTACACAAGAGGCTTGATAATCTTCAAATGTGAATGCTGCTGATGAACCACACATACTGTCCCATTCCCCATGCCTTCAGTTCCTCTCATTCCCTCATCACTGTGCTCTTTATCATTTCTATCTCACACCACTCTCCCCACTTTCCTGACTTTTCTCCAACAGTCACAGAGGAGCTTGAAGACTCATTTCTAATTTCTACCAGTGCTTCCCATCCCTCCCACCTCAACGGCTCATCTCCCAGTGCTGTCCCTTCTCAGACACACCGACACCTTCCTCCCACACTTTTCTGGGCTCAGGAAGCTTCTACCACCATGCACAGCCAGCTGAAGCACACCTACCAAACAGTAGGGAGGAGCTGCCAAAGGCAAGAGCCAACAAGAAACAAACATAAAACTCATCAAATTGGATTCAGAAGATTCCCACCAGTCTGGTTAACTTTATTTCTTACAATTACTAACTTGATGACGCTCACTAGATTTGGCCAGTGGCAAACAGACCACAAGAAAGCATGTCGTGCAAAAACATTGACCAGATAACCCTAACCAATAAAACTCTGGGTTTGTTTTTTTTTTTCCCATGCAGCCAAAACTGAGCATATACCCAGGAGTTTCCCCTCCCCTCCTGCTTCACAGCTCAAAATAGCTTTTCAGGATTTTCCAGGGTTCCCACGATTCACCACAGAGGTGGGAGATCTTTTCCGTGCCAAGGGAGCTGCTGGCACCATCCTGCCCACACTGCAAAGGTACTGGGAGGCAAGAGCCACCCGGCAGCACCCACTGCCACAGGCTGCAGCACTGTGTGCCTCAGTTTCCCCTCTGTCAAGACGGAGGAACAACTACAGCCACCCCTTCAAAGGCCTGTGATGTCTCTGGGTACCTCAAGTAGAACTACCTAAAAATCAAGTTCTCCTCCTCGGACAGACTCCCCTGCACAACCCCTGGGTTGAACTCTGTAGAAAATAGTTAATTAATCTCTCTTTGCTGCGGCCTAATTCTCTTTTCAACATGTGGCTGTCACTTCCCTGTCATCAGGGCTGATTTACAATGGGGTTTAATTAAATCCTCCGTACATTATTCAGCATTCTCTGAAGACAACACCAAAGCAGCCAAGGGTATTTAAAATGTCACCTGCTGAGACGTATCATCTCCTCCTAAATAAATATGACAGTGATCAAACTTTGGCTAATTACAGTGACTTCGTTATTTGTTTGTATGTTTTAATATTTAATTGCTTTCGTGTTCATCCAATTACAAAGCAACAGCAAATAGAAATTAACTTTTTATCAGCGTGTTCCCAGCCCAGCTAATCAGCACTTCAAAGGCCAGACACAATAGGAGGCCATCCAACCTGAGAGAGCTTCACAATATATTCTCTGCTGAATGGACCCTTCTATTAAATTAAGGGAGAATTGTGTTTGTCAGTGTATTCCCAGCTCCCACCCAGATTCCCTTTATGTGGCCATTTATGGGCCTTGTTGTAGCATCCTTGCAGCAGGATAGTAAATTGTTTGTATTGCTCCTGCCCTGGTTCTGGCAGCGCTGCTGCTGTCTGCTCTGCAGCTGCCCGAGGTAACTGCTGGCGCGTTGCTCTGCGTCAGCAAAAAACACTGGGAAATCTCTTCCCTTTGGAAGCTCACGCCTTGCTGTTGAGAGAGGGGAGCACTCGCACCTCTTGCTCCCTTGCACGTGGGGAGCAAAGGCAGCACCACGCAAAGCGTCCTGTTCCAAGTTCCCTGTCAGCCAAACAGACACAGAAACTAAACCTCACCTTTCCCCCCCCAAATCTGAGATTGCCAGCACTGTTAGCACCAGATGCTGGAGTGTTCACAAGCCATGGGTCTGCAATAACTTTTTATGTTCATCCTCACTCACGTGTCCGTTGCAATCTCCCATCCCTGCTGCCTCTCTGCACTCATTTTAGTAACTACCAGGGGAAAATGGCAAGAAAAGCCTGAGGATACACAACTGATTTAAACAGCATTATTTCTGCCAGTGCAACAACCTTGCCGGTATTTATATTGTCAGACATCTGATGTAGAAAACAAGAGGTTAAAGTGTAGCTGCTTCCCCTCCACCAATCTCCTAGAAGAAGTGGAAGCTTGCTGTGAAGAGATTTAGGGTCAAAGAAAAAAGATAAATAGCACACACGCCAAACGTCAGAGGCGAAATACCACCAGACAAGCACATGCATAAATGGCCCACATTAAAGAAATCTGGTCTGCATAGTGTTTGTCCTGCTCTTCACTGCATTGCCCTGGTATTATTAGCCCAAAAAGCCAAGCCTTAGTTGCCAGAGTGAAAGTCTAGACAAGACATCAGGAGCTGTGCTGCAAAGGAACGTGATTTTAGGAAGCAGCCTACATAATAATGACAATAAAGCATAACCTCCTTGTTTAAAATATTCAAGCAAAAAAATCTATGCATCTATTAACCCAGACTGGGCAGCAGAGCTTTCTCTTGGAAGCACACACAAATTCTAGTGTTACAGCCCAACCTTGCCTTGTTGTATTTCAGAGTTAGAATCATAGAATCCTTTAGGTTGGAGAAGACCTTTAAGATCATCCAGTCCATAAGAAGTCTGTCTTTCTATGTACATGCAAGGAGAATAAAGAAAAACACTCATACAACTGAAGATTAGACAAATGGAGAGGTTTCTTGCCACACGTGCCGCTGCTCCTTAAGTGAGTTGTACTCAACACTCCAAGCAGTCAGTGAAAACCTCAGAGCTAAGTAGCACCACAGGTCCCTCACATAGATGCTGGGAGATGCCACAAACCTCGGTTTTACCTATCAGCCCAGATCTATTACAGCAAGACCATACAAGAAAAAAAAGGTAATATATAGAAGACCTATTTCCACAAGCTACGTTGCAGCAGCAAGAGCTCATCTTTGTCCCTGGAGCATCAGGAGATGGTGCCTCTCTGGGCACTGATCTTTCTGAAAAGGCTGTTGTGACAACACGATACAGAAATTCTCACAGTGTGAGGAAAACATTATTCTGGGGGGGAAAAAAAAAAGTGCTTTTATCAGAAGGATTAATTTTTTTCTTTAAAAAACACAAGCAACCTCTGTTTTTCCCCACTGAGAAACAACTTTGTTTAATTTTAGGCTGATCTCATGAAATATTAAATGAACAAAGAAATATGTTTGAAACACTTTGATTTTGTTGAGATTAAATATTTAATTTGACCCAAAACATTTTTTTAGATTTTTTTTAAATCTTTGAGACCAGTTTCATTTGAGAAATCAAGAATTGCAGAGTTTTGCATGCACACGGGAGATCTGCTTTCTGCCTGGCTTTAGTAAGGACTTGTTCGCCATGCTGACTTGCTACAGGTTTTGCTTTCTTAATTTTTATCCTCCAGAGTTATAGGATTCATCAAATAAAAATACAGAAATGCAGGGCTCGCACCAAGAATGAAGCTGGAATAACTTCGGTAGAGTCCTTTGAAACATCTGAATGATCAGTGCAGCAGTGCTGAGGGAGAGGTTTGGGGTTGGGAGGGAGAGGATTGAGAAGAAATATGCATATGAAGAAAATCATGTAGTTTCCACTTTGATAAAAATCTGAGCATTTTGAAGTCTATGCACAAAGACTTCAGCAAACTTGGCTGCCAGTAACACCGGAAGGGCAGCAAATAAAATAAACTTTGAGTTAGAAAGACACGTTTGGCATCATAGAAAAGTCACTTTTCAAAAGCAAGGGGCAGGAGGAATTAGTCAAAGGACTTAAAAACGTTTCATTCCAGACACTCCTGAGATACAGATCTTTCAATAAGGAAACTAAAAAGAAGCAGAAAAGATCCTGGTTTTCCCGGCCAGTACTGACAACACCTAAAGCACTGCTCTCACCCTGCAAGAGCGATGGGCACAGAGGCTTCACAGTCCTGCAGTGGCCCTACTGGTATCAGGGTAGGGTTTTACATTGGAAAAATAATATCTGTTCATTCCTAGCAAAATCCTGTTTTGAATCATATCAATATCCTCTGACCTCTGAAAAAAAAAAAAAAAAGTTGGAGAAAGTCCCAAAGTCATGATTATATCACCTCCCAACATGCCACTTATTTTCCTGCCCCAGCCTGGAGTGAATTTGTATTCCTAAACTTAAGCTAATTGCATTTGTCCAGCCCCAGCCAAAACATAAAACCCCAGGCTCAGCTATCAAACCCAGTCTGGACCAAATCAAAGGTTTCAGCTGGCACATCCTGTTCACTTTATAACTCACTGGAATTTGGAATTATGATTTACCATCCTCATCTGGGCCAAAAATGGTACTGATATTATTATTATTACTGTATCTCAATCTTGAACGTTTTCCAGGGTGGCAAAGATATCTCTCACTCAGTTTTACTGCTTAGTTTCTGCATTTTTCAGCTCTGTGATATATGAGGTGACTGAGCCCAGGGCATATATCCAGACTTAGGAAGCTGCCATGTCATCAAAACTCAAGAAATAACTCCATCCTTGGGACGACATGAAAAAAAGCAAGCCTCTCCCCAGCTTCCTGTTTCTCTGGTTCTAGGTTCTTATTACAGAGTTGTGAAGTTTTAAATTGAGTATTTCATATAAAAGTCCCAAATCCCAAAGTCAGAAAATTACAGGAGAATCTGAACTTTGAGTCCTTAAGAATCAAGTTTAAGCTTTATGGCTGCAGAGGAATATTTCAAAAGCCTGCAAATTCAGGAAAAAAAAAAAGACAAGACTTATGATGGTGAAAACAATAATCCAACAGGAAACCCCACAAATAAAAAGCCAGTGATTGTTTTGGTCAGCATCATTGAAGTGTTCAGCACGGGTGTTCCTGAGAGATTATGCTGGGATGCTTGGGATGAGCCCCAGGGTTTGATAACTCTTGGCCAGGCAGAGCAGCTCAGCGGTGGCATCAAAAGGGTTGGAAACGGGGCTGTGGAGCAAAGCTGCCCAGTGGTGTCCTTCTGTCTCACACAAACTACATGGACTTGCTACTCCTGTGTTTCCATCCCCCTTTTAATCCTGGTCAAGTTTTAGTCAAGCCAACAGAACAAAGTGTGAAAGTGTTTTGTCCAGTTGCTGAAGTGTGGGAAAGTTTTTCAGGAGTTTTCAGCCTTACTTGTGCTTACTTGTGCATCTTTCTGCTATATACACCTTCAGCTGCCCAGACATCACTGCCTCAGCCTAGCTAGTTATCTGCTTCAGAAAAGGGAGCCTCTGCTTCTCTCCAGCTCTTTGCAGGCTCAGAGCTGCCCAAGTGCCTCCGCAGGCAGATCCATCGTGTGTTCTAGGACAAACCAAGCTTCTGGATGAGGACAAGGGTATGGTGGACCACTACAAACCTATCGAGATGCACCTTGTCTGCAAGACATGGCACAACGGCCAGTTCCTGGGAGATGGTAAGTGACCTCAGCAGCAACGGCGCACAAGCTAAAGCTCAAAGGAGATCTAAGACACCTTCAGGTAGGCACCAGGATCCTCCAGCATCAGGCTCTAACGGTGCCCTGTGCCACAGCAAAGCTTTTTCAGAAGCAAATGCTCCCAGAAAACCACAGACCAAGGCACAGATCGACTTCCAACACACAAAATATATATTTGAAAAGAAAAAAAAAAAAATCAAAGCAAGCAGTTTGCACGCAAGCATTGCATTTGCAATTCTGATTCGCTAATAGGAAATGGCTCCCAGCTGGGGGAGGGGTAGACAGGAAATATTACAGCGATGTTATTTTGTTACACTAATTACCAATAATAGCACATACTGGGCTACCAACCACAGTCAATTCATTTTGAAAGCTATATAATAATGTTTAGGATAAGGAATTAATTTTTATAGCCGCTGAAGCAGATTTACTTGTACTGTAATGCAGATTTATTACGAATTAAATTTCCTAATGCCAGAGGTTGACTTGGAGAGGCTCGGCAGGACTCAAGACACACCCTGTTGCAAGGAGGCAATTTCAGCAACATGGAGGCTCAGGTCTTCAGGTCAAAGTGCCCAGACCGTTGTTAGCCCTTTAGCACGCACACATTTGGATATACACACTTTCAAGGCCAAATTCAGCCTCACAGCACGACCACAAGCAGGACCCAGTGAAGGACTTTCATCAAGTCAACTGCTTGTGAAAGGCTGGGGTTTTGGTTTTATTGTATGGTTTTTAAAAGGTAAAATTTCAATACTACAGGGTTTGGTTTTTTTTTTCCCAGTGTAAAGAGAACTCCATAAAAGATTCATAAAGTGAAAACTTTGAAGTATATTCAAGAAGATGCATTTATTAATTTACAGAAACATCTCTGGTGTCAGTCATTGAAAATGAAGTGATTCAGATTGTCTCTTCCAGTTCGACACAGGAGCAGTGCTGTTGGGCTGGCACTGGTGTACGCAGAGCCAAAAGCAAGGCTGAGCCTGAACAGGAGACCTGAGCAGGGAAAGTCCTCCTTAGGACTTCAAATGCAGGGACTGAACTTCATAATTTCTAATGAGGACAAATACTCAAGACTGAGTCAACAATGTTGCTGTTTATTGCATGATTGGGATAATTTCAGTTTCTTCACTCTTGCTCATCAGCATCTGTAACTAGAGCCATTGCTACCTGGATAGGGAATCTGAGACCTTTTCCTGCAGGCACAAAAGCTGGGCTAAGCTTCAGTTCCCCCTAAAACCTCAAGCCTCAGAGGTCTAGTTGGCTGCAGGTTGGTGGGCAAGGGACAAGGGCCAAGGGGACAGCCAGGCTTAGCTCTGTCTCCTCCAGGAGGGGACACTTCCTGCATCCAGGGAAGGAACACCCACCATGTACCCAAGTGCTGTGGGACTCTCAGAACAAACACAGGGTGAGCACAACAGATGGTGAAACCAGAGACTTGGCTCTTGGGATCCCTCTCTTTCAGCTGCTCAGGGAATTTTTTGGTCTCTCAAGCTTCAGCAAAAGGCTTTGGAGCTGGCACAGGGAGCCTGGGCTGGGGCAGAGCCAGTGTGTGCAGCTAGACAGAGCTACACACATCAATATGCACCACATCAAGGCACTTTTGATGAGAACCAGGGACAGGACCTTCATCCCCAGTGAAACCCAACAGGAAAATTTTCCAGTATCTAGCCAGCCCTGAGAAACAATTCAGGCAAAGATCCATGGAATGGGCACCCACTAGGATGGTTTTTCGGGGTACTGGACAAGTACTAGGCTATGTGCAGCTTCTCCTATTCTGCAGCTTGGAAAAGAGGCCCCAGCCTCCCAAACTTGGCATTGCTAACCCCTTAAACCCACCTACTCAGCCTAAGTTTTCCAACAGCTTTGAGGACAATCATCAGTTCAGCATGGCAGCCAAGGCAGGCAGGAGAGGCTTGCAGTGGTTTTAAACATCGTCTCTGCACCATCTGATCAATGGAGGCACCAAACAAAAACCTACACAAATTCCTACAGAGAAAGAGCAACCAAGCTGGAGTTGCTCCAAATCCTCTCCTGGCTCAAAGCAGCTCCTGGCCATGTCTCCACAGGCCCCGCACACACGCATGTAACATCGCAAAGAGAATTTGACTGATATTGTTTTCATGTTGTTTAATGACACTTCTAGAGATCCCACCACATTAAGTTTCATCCTGGGAGGGAGATGTGGAGGGAGGAGAATCATTAGCTTATCACTAAGACCTGGCGAGGAGGAGGAGGAGGAGGGAGGAGGGGTTTCCTATGCTAATTCTGCACAGGCTGATCTCCCACAGATGCTTTCCTGTGCTCCAGGATAAATGAGACTTTCCTAATTCTTTCCCCACTGCAAATAAACAGACAGGGAGCCTGCACCATGCGGCTTGCACTGCCCTATTCATCACAGCGTCCCAACCGTAGGTAGCGGTAATTACAGCTAATTATTAGCAATTACCACCGCTGAGCTGGTAGGTGTGTTTCCCCAATAACTTTCAGCGGCTCCAAAGCTCTTTGAGGGTTTCTCCATGCAGAAAGGCTGAAGGAAATCACTCCCCCTCTGCCTGGCAGTCAGATCCTCCTCCCAAAAGCTGTAGCCATCAAGCATCACAGTGCAATCGCTAAAAATAACCAGGAAAAGTATCCTCAAAGCTGTGAGCCCATAGCTGGGTCTGACCTCATGCTACAGCTGGTTGATGGGGAACATCTCTGCTTGGCATGACCCTTCTTTCTCCCTTTCACTCCCCAAAAAGGTATCTTACAATCGAGCCCGCATCCCCCCGCTCCGCCTCCAAACACAGAATTCAATTTATACAAAAACACCCCCCACACAACAGAAAAGCGCATGTACAGTCAGTGCTTTTCTGGCATATAAAGTAACACGGCAGCGGGCTGAGGGATGGACCCTTTGAGAAATTCGTATGCCAGCCTTCCCACTATAGTAATTTCATTCTGTCTTTGTAATTGTCTGATATTACATTGTTCCCTGCCAGAAGATTAATTAGCTAGTCTTACCCTCCAACATACCATCCCTCTGCAACCCTCAAGGAAGCTGGAGTGGTGCCAAGTCGCATGGATTTGCTATTCTGGCTGGCAGCTGCTACTGTCGCTGCAAGAAAAGCCTCCTTTTGTCCCCGAACAGCAGTTGCTGTGCCAACTGACCCTCACGTCCCCAGCCCTCCCAAAGCCACCGCCAAGGAGGTGGCCAACTTTTAATGCCATGGGTTGGGCAGGGGGGAGAAAAAGGGGCGGAGGGGAAACGGAAATTAAAAAAAAAAGAAATCCAAGCGAAAAGAATCACACACCCAACCCCGACCGCCCCCCACACCCCAACCCTCCGCCTGGCATAATTACTCACGCTTGTTAAGCATGGCTGCATTGCGTATGCGAGTCACGCGGGACGAGCGCACTTCGGGCTGCTGGAGCGCCGATGCCGTGGTCCTGTCTAGCGGTGGGAAGGGCGCGGGCGAGACGGCATCCTGCATCCCAACCAAGAGCCGCCTTCACGCCCCAGCCCACTGGCAGCCTGCACCAGGGAGGAGAGGGCAGGAGGGAGCATTGCCGGCCATGTCGGCTGCGGGGGGAACCACCACCCCAACCAGGGCTGCGTGCCGCAGCCGCTCTTGGCAAGGAGCCCGGCCCAGCACTGTGGTGGATCTGCTGCCTTTGTTCACCCTCCATCTTCGCTTCCCACCTCATACACATGCTCTGGGTCTTTCCATCGTCTCTTAAATGTGGTGCCCACTCAGATGGGACCAGCATGGGTGTGAGCACATGTACCTGTGGTCAGCACCCCACCGAGAAACAAACTAGTGGGACATGGTTTTCCTTCTCTTTGGGGTTTTTGTAGAGGGAAGAGCACAAGGATGGGGAGGTAAAAACCTTAAAAACAACGGCTAAATCTAAACTCCAACGCACAACACAAAACCAATGCTGACAAGCACATCAGCTTTCTTTCCAGACAGTCCTCCAGAAGTTGTGTTCTCCTAAAAGCACTGTGGCAGTTAACGTTTCCCAGTTTATTTGCTGTTTTGTGCCAGCAGCTCTGCAGGGCTGCCCTGGCTGACTCTCAAGACATGGTCCCCATCAGGGCTGTGACACAGGGTAGCACAGAGGATTTCAGCAGAGGAGTTACCACAAGAACAAACAGGTTGTGCTTTAGGTAAAAAAACTGAAAGAAAAGGAGATGAGGAGCCTTGCAACACCCATAGTGACAGCTACGAGCAGAGAGGGGTTTACTGGACCCTTTATAATCCAATGTGGTTTAGCCCCAGTGTCCAACCTGCCCATTCCCAGCACCAACACCCTAGGACAGATCAAATCCAGCTGCTTTGCCTCCTGTCCCTCACCAAGCTCAAAAAACAAAAGGCCGATTTGTGATCTATTTTTTTTAACCAGGGCAGCTGTTGCAGCAGATGACCTTTCCCCACAAGCACACACAACCCACCTGCACAGGGACCAGCATAGGGACATGGAGCTGTTCGCTGGCCAAGAGAAACCAGTTTGAAACCACCCTTTGCAGGGCTGTGGGAAACGATCCCGTATTGTTACAGGGGCTAATTAAGCTCCTCCACTAAGACCACGGATCTAGACTGTCTCAGCACCCGCCTTTGCCAGCAGCCCCCCTTCGTGGGTGCTACGGAAACGGGAATTAAGTGGTGATGAATGCAGTATTAATTAATTAAGAGAAGACGCACAGGAAGGGGGTGGAAGGCAGGGGGTCTTTGCACTGTGGAAATTACCCAAAGAGTGGCTGCCGTAAATTTGTTTTTTATTGTTTTTGCTCACCAGAAGACACTGGGAGGGACCTGCATGCCCAGGAGGTGAGACCGACCCACTGGCACCAGAGCCACCCATCCTTCATCAGAGTCACACGGGGAAGAGGACACCTCAAAAAAATGAGGAGGGAGCAAAAGAGGCACCCGCAGCTCCGTGCCGCCATCTTCTTCCACTGCGGAGGCCGAATACGAAATCAATTTTGCACACTCCGAAATGGCTGTTCAGGAAGGGTTTTTGCTCTGGAGAGGTTAACAGGGAAGCTCAAAGCAGCTGACGGGCGGGGGGAACGCTACTTTTTAGTTTGCATATTGAGATGGTTTACACATATGATTAACTATTATATTAAGCTTCTTAAATGAAAAAAAGATGGCAAAGCACATTGTTTAGCTTTGATTTGCATTCCTCACCCACCATCTTCTTCACAGTATACCACCCAGAGAACAGGAAGAACTTGGTCATCATTAAAATTGCTGGGTTTTGGGGGGAGGGAAACAAATGGTTAAAAAGCAATAAATGACTGTGGTGCCCAGTGCTATTCGGCGCATCCAGCCTCCCCGTGGGACCGGCACACCAGATAAAAGCTAGTCCCCATCATGCACACCCCTGCCCTGAGATGAATTTCGAGTGGATACGCAGTAGCCCAGACTGGCCATACCCTGACTCAGAACAAGACCTCCACGGGAAACCCATTTTTCCAAGCCTTGCTTGGCCGGTGGCAGCAGGGGTGCAGGGAATGGGTGGGCTGTGCCTGCAGAGCCCACATGCAAAGGGAAGTGCTCAGCACTGCAGCTTTTCTCCACCGCATGACTCCACCATCCCATGGGCTGGCTGTGATTTCCAGAGTCCAGTGTGTTTTCCACCTCAAGGCTAGAGACAGCCACCCCTGAGGTAACCATGGCTTTGTTTCACCACCAGCAAGGTCAGAAAAATTCAACTGCAGACCCCATTGGGACTTCCCTGAGCTAACAGGGAAGGACAGGTACTGTCATTTTCTCCTCCAGAGACGTTCTGGGCATCTCCAGGGCACCATTGCCAGAAATCTGAAATCCAGGAGCTTACTGTTTTCCATCTCCTCCCATTACACACACACGCCCCTGGGACCATGACGTAAAGGTATGGCTGTGCTTCAAGCTTCTCCATAGATCCATCCCTATTTTGACCATTGGACTCCAAGCATCCCAGGTTATGTTGTGCCAGTGTTTAACATAGCCACCACACTGGCTCCACTCAGAGCTTCTCCTCCATAAAAACTTCCTCCTGAATGAGCTCAGGGGGATCATGGGCTGGGAGGTGCTTTATGGGATCTCCTTTAAACACTGTGCTGCACACTCAGGACCTTGTGCTATTTCTCCAACCCAGAGTCTATGCTGCAGATTCAAGTCCAGCATCACTGCCTCTTGGACCAGCTCTGTGGGATCCTCCAAGACAACTCCTCTTTGCATTTCCAAATATACCGGCCAAGCTCTTCCAACTCACTGTCCTTCTCCTCTGCCATGATTTTAAAACCTCCTTTAGTCCTTTTCTCCTTGCTACTGGGATAAACCCTCCACAGCCAGGCATCACAGCAGCTGCTGCACCAGCAACCTGGCTGTTATTCTTTCCCCCAACTTCCTCTCTAACTCTCACCACCCAGGGTGTGTTATTTATATAACATCTCTTAACATGGACTTTTTCAACACAACTTTTTCTCTAATTACTTGCAGTTAAAATAAAAATGCCAACCTATGTGAGTGACTGCCCTCATTACAGTTCCAGTCCTCTAACTAATTAATGTCTGTTAGCTTTGGCTTATACACCAGGATGCCTAAATCCAAAATACACAAGACTGCCAAGTTACTTTGCAAACAGAAATGCTTGAAAGACCCACGTTATCCAACTTGCTTCTTTGCAATCTTACCATAGCCCATACTTTCAAGGTCTTAGACTTCAGAGAAGGAAAGCTCATCCAGCTCAAAAGAGATTGCAAAGAAATCAAAGAGAAAAGCCAGACGAAAGGAAAGAGGAGAGAGAAATCTTCAAAAGAAAGAAACATCATCAAGTGCAAGGCACACTTTCTACCCCACTTTCTTACACAGGCTGTATAGTAAAGACTGAGTGTGTTTAAGAAAAAACCTCCCAGTATCTCCCAAGCAGGCTCTTCCAGAGCACACACACACTTCTCCAGTCCATAGAGAAGGACAGTGAGCTGACTGCAGTATCTCTCAACCACTCAAGTAATCACCTTCCTTTACAATGTTATGTTGCTGTAGCATGTCAGAGAAGCCTGTACAGGTGAAAATAAAGCCAGAAGTCTCAGGAACGTTCATTCAGCATAGTGACAAATCAAGGAGACATACCAGGGTGTACAAAAGAGCTAGCAGGGTAGAAAGGTGAGCATCGACTCCTGTAAGCCCCCCT
The DNA here is from genome assembly GCA_013400335.1 of Eurystomus gularis. Lineage (NCBI taxonomy): Eukaryota > Metazoa > Chordata > Aves > Coraciiformes > Coraciidae > Eurystomus > Eurystomus gularis. Next base: position 42,272 of record VZZY01021477.1, on the reverse strand, counting down.
GATAGCACCTGAGTGTCAGAGCATTCAGCACGCCTGAAGGCAGCAAGTTTAGAGCTGATTAAAAAAGGAAAAGCCTTATGTAAACTTAATGCATAATTAACCTGAGAAACGCATTCGCAGAAGACATTATTGAGGTCATGAGAGCATTAGAGCCACAAAACCAGCTCCATTGGTATATGAAGGATAAATCCTGCTGTATCCTCATCAGGACAAGCCACCTCTCCAGGCAGATCATAGCAGGTTTCTTACATCTTCCTCCAAAGCATTTGATGCCAATGGCCAGAAAGTAGGGCATGGGCTGGACAAGCTCCTCTCTGAGGCTTTCTGTTCATGTCAAGTGTCTAGCAGAGATTATAGGAGGGACATTTCTGCTTTACTATGTGCATCTGAGTGGGGCACAGAGGTCTGCATGAGTTGCCCTTGGCTGTCTTTGCACTCAGCTGAGAAAACCAGCTCTTACAAGAATGATTCATCTCACCCCACATGCAATCAGGTGAATTGTCCTTGTGAGGTGCCAGTCCCAGGGTGACCCAGCCCCACAAGTTGCCCTGGGCAACATGTGCAGATGGCAGATGTCTTGGGGTACTCAGCAAGCTATGCTTGCAGCACCCCTGAAACCAATAATCTGTAGAGCTTTGGATATTTTTAAGCCTTTACAGGTCTGGGTGAGGGTGCATAGAAGCCTCACCCTCTATTTTCACCAACCTCTCCTACATCCCTCTCAAAGCCCCGCACTTTCCTCTGCCCCTTCCCTGACTTAACATCACTGTCAAGGTTTCACGGAGCAGAGGCACCTTTCTGACTCACCCAGCACTCCTGAATGGTGTTGGGGATTCCAAGGTCCCAAAGATCTGTCTGATGCCAACTAAAATAGAAAAAGGAAAGCCGCCCATTTGCCAAGGTCTGTAAGCGAAACACCCACAGGCTTTGCCCTCCTCTCTGTTCCTGGCTTGCTTACAACCATAGCAGCTGTTTCACATTTCCCACTTTTGAAAATTCATGTTAAATTAAGGTCTTTCTTGCCAAAATCCAGCAAGACACAGACTTTATGAAACGTTTCAGAGAGACTGAGAGCTGCATTTCCCCAGGCTACCCCTCTCTCAGCAGATCATGACCTAAATACTTCAGGCTCCCTTTGGAGAAAGCCAACAATGGTACCAGCAGCATGTGTCCAGCCGGCCAAGCGTGGCTCTGCACGTCCGGTTTTGCTCTCATTGCTCTGCACCCAAACATCCCACATCCAATACGTTTGCTTGGGATCACTACAGCACCCCAGAGGGGTTTGTTGCCATGGGCTCACCCAGGACCAGCCCTTGCATCCCTGCCTGCCCTGGGGCAATAGCTGTGATGCTCCCAGCCCACACCAACCAGGGGCACTGTGGGGAAGTACCAGGCTCCGTCTTCCTGTTCCAAGCCATCCAAACCAACAAAATAAGATTTCCAAATGGTTAATTTTACAGCTAATTTAATGATATTTTGATATAATAAGCTTGGGCTTCTTGTATTGGCAGAAAGCAGGTATTTTAGGGACCCAGCTTCACTTGCTACAGCGTCTCTCTGCCTCTCCAAAGGCTACAAAGCCTCACTGGGTGCAGGGATGCTGTCAGACCCCAGGAGAAATTAGAACACCAAGTGTCACAAGAGTCCTGATAAACACAGCAGCAGCAATGACAACACAGAACATGTTCAGGGCCAGGTGACATCAAGCCTGATCTGAGCTCAGCTTTATGTTAGGTTCATCCCACTGCACAGCACAGATATGTCTGCTTCAACAGGACAAGGCAGGTAGACTCCTTACTCTCCTCAAAGGCTTCAAGGACTGAATTATTCCACCTATTGTGTGCATGTAAACTCCCAGCTCCATGAGCAGGGCAGGTGGACGGACAAGGTGCTGGACCTTGGTATGGAAAGGCAGCAGTGGGACCAGCATGAAGAGGACTTGGGCAGCAAAAGCCTGGAGAGCCCCTGGCTCACAGACCTGCAGTGATTATGGCAGTCAGGGCATACCCTTAAAAGCCTCCAGGAAAGCCAGGTTTCCATCTGTTGCTGTTAAACACTTGGGAGTCTGTGCTTTCACTGCAGGAAATGAAAGCCTGGAGCAACCTGATCCTTCAAACTGGCAAGCGCAGAGTCCTGCAAAAGCAGGGAACCCAATACACATTTCAGTTTTGTTTCCTTCATCCTCTTACACACAGCCTCCCATTACATTTAAAGAGGGTTGATGGGATAGCTGTCATCCAGCTACCCATGGCAAGTATCATGGAAGAGCCCTGATGAGCACAGCATCCGATGTCCCTCCATTTTACTGAAAAGGAAGAACAACTGCTGGTAGCAGCCCAGAGCCTCTCTGAGATGCAGTTCCCTCACCTATCAAACAAGAAAAAAAAAAACAAAAACACACAACCCTTCCTCAGCTCACAGAAGTGCTATAACTCATACCTGACATTTGCAACATTCATTGGCCATCCCTGGTAAAACCATTAGAGCTGGAGGGGATGCGAGGCCACACTCTGCCACCTCACTCTGTCCATACACAGCAAGTTACTGCCACCAGCTCTCTCAACATGTGAGACAGAAAATAAAATCTAATTTTATAGTTTTGCTTTATATTGTTCCTGAAATGATATCTTACACACTTACAGGACAGGGAGGCTACACTGTCATCAGGTCACCATGAAGATCTGATGCCTTAGAAGGACATTTTTTCACTTTTCTTAAAAAGTAACAGTGCAAAAATATCTTCATATATTTTTCCTTGTTCTCATTGAGAAAAAAATGCAAATCTCAGGATTACTGAATGACACAGAAGTGTCATTCATCTTTAGAACTTGGAAACAAGCAAGGAAATAGAGAAAAAAGTAGTAGTTCACATTTCGAGTACATTTCAAAGCTGGTCTAATACAGAAGGACTGATTTGCCAGAGCCCAGGGCATTCCAGTCATTTCACACCATCTGCCCATGAGTAAACGTGAGCCTTAGTAACGCTCGTGAGGTGGTGCATCACCCAGTCCCTGCCAGGACCTCACCAGCTTGCTCCAAGAACCTCTTTGGATCTCCAGTAATTTCTCTGGTTTCAGCTCTGCTGGTGTATTCCTTTTGTAGAGATCCATACTTTCCTCTCTCAGACCTTTTGTTTCACCTGCACAACATCTCTGGCACAACTGCTGCTGTCCCTAAGCACCCCATTGGGAAAAGCTTATCTGTCTCCAGAGCTCCTGTCCTGCAAGCACCCTGATTGTCCAGCTGATCTCCACAGGGATGTGGAATTGCCAAAGCAAACAGATATCCCAGCTTTGAAGAGCTTCCAGAAATCAACTGCTCCTGACTTGAGCAAACACAAGAGCACAGAAATCTCACCCTAATAACAAACACTCCTTTTCCTGTCCTCGCATCAGCACTCCAGGCTGCTCCCCAGGTTTAGACCAGCTCCCTCTAAACATCTCTGCCCTTCTCTGCTCCTTTCTTTCTGAGACCCTCTTTTGGGGATAATTTCCCCTGGACCCATTGACTTCTCACCCATGAAACTTTAATTTCCCTTATCCACATTGCAGCCAAGACTTAGTGCCACTGATGGTCCATATTGGCAGCAGATCTTCTGTTTCAGTAACCCCATGCTGTCAGCCCTTCCTTTCAGTGTCAGTTCAGCACAGAAGAAAAAACTCAATGTCCCACATTCAAAACAGGGCTTGGTGGGTGACCCATGCACTTGAGAAGTCCTGCAGAACAATAGAGAATTGATAGCAGCAGCTAGACTCTGGGCGTGGCGTGGATGGCACTGCCCAGGAGATAAAGTGTTTTGTGTTCACCTCTGCCTGGAGATGACCGTTCTCATTTACATCTCTAAACACAGCGCTTGTTCTCCTGAGCGTCCTATGGCCTTTGCAGACTAAGAATGGGATTGTTCCAGCTCAGGGCCATGCTGCTGCTGTTCTTTTGGAGGCATTCTGCACCCAGAGCTTTGGCAAAACGCACCCTTTGGTGCATCTCCGGGGTGTACCCATTAGCCAGTCACTAAGCAGAGCACCCAGCAGGGAACAAAAAGGAGGACTTGGGCCAGGATCTCTCCTCCGTGTAACATAGGAGCACCATTAAAGCATCCTCCCACCAAACAGGACCCTGCCAATCCACTGGGTCCTTGTTCCTTCATCAGAGGGTCTAAAACTCACAGAGATCAAGGTCCCTTTCATTGCTCATTCCTGAAAGCCAGGAGGAGCTGCAGATACACTATGAGCACTTAGGAGGAAAAACATTACAGCATCTAAAGGTACTTTAAATGATTTAGATACAAACTTGCCTGTAATAAGACATCTATTTTGGTTAATCTCTTAGTTGCAAATCTTGAAACTCTTGAACCTGCCTCAGGCTACTGTCAGCAGCACTTCATTTAACACTGCTTATTGGGAATAACTGCTATTTCCCACTGTAACCTCCAAACCTCTTAAAGTCTCTCTTATTGCTTTGCCCAAATATACTTGCCTTGAGGATACATAGGGTTTTTGCTCACTAGGAACTGTTAAGATGATTTGAACAAGCTGAATCAGAAGAGACTGTTTCCCAGGCGAAGCGGCCAAGGCACAAAATACCATCCCCGCAACATTTAGGGAGTGATTCTTTTTCGAGCGTTTACTTGGGTTATGAAATCAAATGGTTGCGCTTTGATCACTCCTCACGAACAAAGGAGGCAAAGGGATGGGAGTGTGTTCATCCTCCAGGAAAGCCACTGGGGGCCAACCACTCCTGCCTGCATCTGGGGGAAGGAACCACCTGCTCTGCCTGCACCAAGGATGTGGAGACCATCACCACTCCACCATGCCATGTTCAAAGCGGTCTGCAGAGTCTGGTGGGGGGGTTTTGCACCACCAATGCAGCACTCATGTTTTAAGCTCATATTTTTATTCCTAAAGGGTGTGGAGCTGTGGCGGGCACTGAGCCGTGCGTTGCCCAGGCACTGCTCCAGCACATCAGCCCTAGTGCTCACCCATCCCAACTTGGTTCTGCTCAGCAGGCTTAATTGTAAACACAACCATTCGCGCTGCAGGTAGTTGGACCCTAGACATACACAGCAATGACTATATTGATGGGCTGTCACAGTTTCAACCCCAATGACTGATGAGAAATGCAGTAACCCTCAAGCAGGGGTGATGACCCACCTGAAGACCCTGTCCTGCTTATGCAAGGAGCAGCATTAAGCAACTGCCCATTTTGTTCTCAAGCAGAAGCCGTGTATCCCAGGTAAAAGCAGTGGCAGCAGAGCAGAGGTACAAGAGACCTCCAAGCATATCTTTCCAATGTGGTACTTTATAATACAGGATTTTCCAGCCCAGTCCTGTGTCTGGGGCAATCGGTTATCTCTGGAGGTTTGCAGACCCCATCAATAGCGCAGCTTCCGTTACCATCTACTCTCTGCTCAGTGAGAGGAAGCCTGGCCACTAAGTTTTGCCCTACATTATGCAGGACACAGAAAAAACAGGAACCATGACCCTAAAGTAAAAGGAAGGGGCTCACCCCATGCTGGCTTAGAGCATGCACAGACCTGACTTGGGATCAGCTTCAGTCCCACCAACATGCCTGAGAAAGTACTCTGGCATTAAGGGATCACAGGGGCTTAGAGACACACTCTCCCATCCATCTGCATCGGGTTCTACACAGATATTTTGATGAAAAAAAAAAAAATCAGTATGAAATACATATATATAAAAGTTGTGCTCAAACAAAGGCGAAGCTGTGTAGGCTCTGGCTGCTGAAGGACTCCGTCTACCATATACACACACCCCGGTTTAGTAGCGATGAAAGCCACCAGTTAATCCAGTCTCTGCCAAACTATAACCAGCACAAGGAGAAAAGCTAAACTGGTATCAAACCCAGAGAGCTCAGCTTTGCCACATCACAGTCCCTGGAAAGCTGCAGAGGTCTAAACTGTGTCTTCCCAGCCCTTAAACCTCTTCTTCCCTTTGTCTCCCTGTTCTCTACTTCTACTCTGGAGCTAACCCTTAATCAAGGTGCAGATAAGAAAGATTCCACTCGATTTAAAACAAACACTCATTTCCCCTTCCCCCTAAATATCCCGCTTTGCACAATCAAAACCAAACACTCCAAAACCGCTTCATCCCTACTCAAGGCAAAGCACATGCAGGAGGTACCTGCACAGCCCTGGGCTTTGGGAGAAAGCTGGCCCAGAGTGCAAACAGTTACATTTCTATTTAAAGCAGAATAAAAACTCACTGAAACAACTTCTCCACACACGGCAGCTCCCACCTCAGCTCCAGCTCTCGGAGAAGTTGCCAGCAGGACAGAGCCATCTCAGGAGTCCTGGCTCGGTGCAACGTTCCCCACCCAACATGCCCTCAGCCTCATCACTTCTAAGAGCAAACAGCTGCTGCTTTTAAGCCCTCGGGAGAGTTGAGGAGTGGAGCACCTGCACCAGCAGCTGATAGCACTTACTGCTCTTCAATTAAGCTAATTTTGCACCTGGAGGGGAAACAATTGCTCCTCAGGCCACCTCCTGTTCCCTGGCCCTTGCTCTATGACAACAAGATGCAGGCAGGTACCAGCACCCGGAGGTGTCCCAGTGCCCAGCCAAGCCTGCCCATGCTGGCAGTGGGAGCAGGGAAGCTTCGTGGTGGCCCTGCAAGCACAGGAGGTTTGCAGAGCGAGTCCCTGTGTCCCTCACCACAGCACAAGGACTATTTTTGTCTCTCATTGTGGCAATGCAGCAGCACTTGCTTTGTTGTGCCACAAAAGCCCACCTTGCACATACTCCAGAGCTGCCGTTTATGATCTCACACACTGGCCTGGTTGAAAATAGCAAAAAAATGTCCTCTTTAAATCAGTTTTCTCCTGTAGCAAGAAGCCCTAAGAGTGTGGTGTGCTCTGCTGAAAATAATAAAGATGCCAGACTGAGGTGAGGTTGGGTGGCAAGACCAGAGCCTCGAAACCAGTGGGAAGTGTCCCAGCTATGGCTGCTAGTATGACCTCAAATCTGCCTGCTCCTTCTCCATGCCAGCCTGCAGAAGTGTCCAGAAAAAGTGACATCAAGCATCTGCTCCATCTCTTTTCCTCCATAAGGCTGAAAATGGGTTCGGTGCCTCCTTCTGCACATGCAGCCACGTGCAGCCAGCCCCGGGGCAGGGAGCACAGGGGGACGCGGTGGGTGCCAGCAGGAGAGGGGTTTCTTTTTGGGTGCAGAGGACACCTCCAAGGTGCCACTCTGATCTTACCTTCACCCAGAGATGAATCCCTCAGAGGCAGCTATGCTCAACATCCATTAATCTTTAGTCCAAGACAGACGTTCATTAGAGATGCTCCTTCAACCTCTTTGCAAATGCTTTGTATCTTCATCCATCAGACGGCTTCCTCCTTCTCTAGATAAGCTCCCTTCCATTTTGGAGAGTTTCAGAAGTCATTTCCAGACATCTCAGCTGGCTCAATAATCCTTATTAAATATTGCTAATGATAGGGTTTTAGACTCTCAGCCATACATCCACTCTCTGTTCTAGTATAAATTTTAATCTATCTTCCCTCTTCCTTCGATTCACATCTTAAAAAAAAACAAAACTGGAATAAAAAGGAAAGCACCAAATAATTGAAAGGAGCAGCTAAAAACAGAAGGGGAGGAAATCTGATGAAAGTTGTAATGATTGAGAAGTTCAATAAAATTGGAGGAAGGAAGGAAAAATTCCAATTTTTAATGAAATGGATGATGAAAAAGGCCTTTTTCAGCTAAGTATTTTTAATACAAAAAATGTCAACAGGCCGACACAGACCTACTGCACTATCCTGCGCTGTTTCTTGTTCATGCAGACACATTGGTCCCACAGCTCTGCCTAGCTAAGTCCTTTGCAAGAAAATCCCATTCCGAATTCCCCCAGCACACCAGGGCTGTGTGTCACACCAGGCTGGATGTCTGTGTGAGCTGTCGCTGGTACACGGCAGCAGATCTGTTTGGTGAGAGCTGTTTTCCCACCCCAGACCAAGCTCCCACCTCTGTGGGCCATCCCAGAAACATCACCCTGCTCCCCTTCCCTGGGGTTAACTGGCTAAAGGTGTTTTTCCTCCAGTCCGTTCATCCTCACGCTAAATCTTTTCAGCTTCCAAAGCTTAACCAATACAATGTCAAAAACCAATAAAACTGTTTGTGGGAAAAAGTTTTCCAAAGAGAAAAAGTATAAAAGATGTTGTTTTACAGAAAGCCATGAGCAGAAAATGGGAGGCTGGAGTTGAAATGATCAGGCAGATGAAGCTTGAAGAATCTATTCTCACCATAATAATGAGCACATACATGATTAATGAAAATATTTATCCTCGTAACCCACTGCAGCGAGTTAATATTTAATCCAAAGGCCATACGAAAGCCCAGCCTCTCCTGGTTCCTCACCTACCTCCTTGTTTCCTTGGAAATCTCTGAACTCTGCAAACTGACCCAAGCTTTGGCTCCTTGGGGCTGATCTAAGAACTGCACTTGCTTTTTCTGGCTTTCTGCAAAAGCACCACACCTTTTGATCCCCTAACTGCCGTCACTTGGGACCTACAAGGTTTCTTAGATAATCCCGGAGAGCCGCTGCTTTGTAACTCATCTCACTTTGATATCCAAGGCAAAGCTGGACAGCCCACACATGAAAAGACGGTCTTCCCTTTCTTCCCAGGCTTAATTTCATCTGCAAATTAAACATATCGAGACGGATATTTATAGAGGAATGCCCTGATCCTCCCAGGAGGGCCGTGGAGTCTCCAATGTGTAATTTTGCTTTAGGAACATGATTTTAATCTTGACTTTCTTCTGAGGCTGGTGGCAGAAGAGAAGGGCAGGGAAGGGGGAGCACTGGAAGCAGGGCTCACCAGCGCTTCTCTGCTCCCCCCCCCCAGTTTCAGCCTGGGGCTGATGCAGTGTACACATACATGGATGTACACACAGGGACTAAGGCTCTTTCCTCTTCCCTGTCATTGTCCTCTGCAAAGGTGTTTCAGGACATAGTTCTCAAAAGGCTGCAATTTCTACTTTTAAAAAAAATGGGGTCTGTGAACTTTGCTAGCAAGTGCTTTCAGCTGTGACTTACGAAAAAGAAAATAGCCAACAAGCCACCTTTAAAGATAGTGTGGGGATTAAAATAACTGCTAAGCCCTGGGTCTTGGTGATTCTTTGTGACAAGGAACTCACACACCATCTTCCATCTCCCTGTATCCCAGCCCCTCCATCTCGCACTGTGTTAAGTCCCCAGCACTCAAAAAAAGACAAAAATTAAATGTTTCGGTTCATGTGGTTTTCAGAGAAGCCCTGGAGGGCAGGATAAAGGACAAAAGGTATCAATCTTCCTATGGCCTGACTCCTCCTGAAATCAGGTCTTACCACTCAGTGCTATGGCAGATTGGTGATTCCTGCCTGCGGTCAACACTGTAAAAGTCCCCCAAAAGGTGGATCCGTTGTCCCTCAGCCTGGCTGAGCTCATGGGATTGTGGTGGCAAAGGACCTGCAGAAGCAGGGAGGACTCTGAGGCCAGCCTGTGAGAAACCATACCTCCTGTCCTGGAGCTATTGCAGTAAGGTGAGGTGGGAACCAAGCACCAGCCTTTACCATGGGCTGCTGGGGACAGTGTGCTGGGGGGCTTGGGAACAGTGGAGTCCACCCCATTATTTGTTGCTGAAAATCCCACAAAGAGGCTCTGGCTTGGTGTAATGGTTCATTGGTGCAGGGTTGGTTGTAACGACCGAGATGTCTTCAACAAAAGGGTTGTCACGTCCTGTCCCAGGCTGCCCAGGGCAGTGGTGGTGTCTCCATCCCCAGAGGGGTTTCAAAGCCCTGGAGATGTGGTGCTGGGGGACATGGTTTAGTGGTGACCTGGCAGTGCTGGTTTAACAGTTGGACTTGATGAGCTTAAAAGTCTTTTTCTACCTAAATTATTCTACAATTCTATGTTGTGTTGTGGTGCTGTTGGCTTGGTCAGGGTGCCCAGGCCCATCACTGCCAGCCCCTGGGCAGGGCTGGGCACATGGTGCCATCCTCGCAGGGTTGTTCATGATGGGAATAGTTCAGGAGAGGGGAAACTTGCAGAAAAGATGGTTTCAGCAGTACCAATAAAAGGTACTTTGGTACATTGGTGCATGCTATAAGGTATGTCTTTAAGCTTCAGTAAACTTCTGGAGTCCCTAGGAAGCTGGTAACACACCTTTGAAGGAAGCATGACTTATGAAATTGCAGTTTTTAGCTTAGCTGGGTAACGTTAATGAGAAAATATTGTGGGCTGTGGGTGGAAGTCTCCTGAATCCCCTAAGTTAGGAATAAATTATTCTGTTTTCCTAAATGAAGCACCGCAGTGCAATCCTGCTCCTAAATCAGGCTGATGATGAGAATTACTAATTTGTATAGGACCAAACACAAGCTCAGCCAAATAACTATGAACTAAACTGTAGCAAAAAGTTATAAACTTTGATTATGTGCATGGGAGAAAAGGTTTTGCTGTGGTTTTGAGAAGGAGCAGGCAGGCTGGGGCCAGCACCCTGCGCGATGGAGGTGGCACAAGGAGGTGGCACAGGGGTGGAGATGGAGGGAAAAATCCTCCTTTCTGCTGGAGCCATGGTAAAGAGATCAAAAAACACCCAGCTTTCAACTGCACTGCAGCAGCTTCACAATAATTAAAGCTCAAGATCGCCAGCTCTGCCCATGAATGCTGCAGCCCGGCTTGCACATCAAAAGGAGATGTCTCCCATGAGGACAAGTCCCACGTCACCGAATTCAGGTTTTGATGCGCACTATGGGCTGGTGTGAAAGAGTAATGAGCCCGAAAAATCTCTTAACAGCAGCTCATATTGAGCAGGTGATGATGCATCCTCCTCAGGTACCCCGGTGACACATTGGTGCCCTGCTTTTGGGGTACCACAGGCTCATCCAAAGGGACCATCCCTGGAGCAGGAGGTGGCCCTGTGGGGCAGAGCAGGCTCCCAGCTCAGAGGGCTCAGGCACTGCCGCAGCTCTCCCTCCTGCCAGCACCTGGCCTCCTACCCAGAGAGGATTTATTCCTCCCTGAGCAGGTCTCCAATGACGTTATTAATCTGGGAGATGGACGGGTACAACACAGTTTACTGTGTGCTGTGGATGAGTGATAAGTCTGGGTGCCGATGCCCGGGATAGCAATCAAGAGAGGACGAGCACAAGGAAGAGGAGGGAAGAGCAGCATTCTGGGTAAACATATGCGCTTCTGCTGGTGATTACCCTCCAAGTAATTAGTTTTTAAATCAGGCAGACATTTCAGGAACTACTCACTATGAGATGCTTTAATTATTTATACTCCCTTTTATTCTTATTATTTATAGTCATCCTCTTCAGATGGTGATATTCTCGGCGTTGGGCTGGTCAGGTGGCATCAGAACCCACCTCCAGCCCAGCCTGGCTGAGCAGCCATCTCCTCCAAGGCTGCCATGCACCCCAAGAGCCTGGCTGTGCTGGGGGGTCCTCCCCATAGCCTGGCAAAGAGGAGCAAGTGCCCGTGGCCACTGCAGAAAGCCCTGCTCCGATCGGTAATTAAACTCTCACTCATCTTCATTTCCCTCATTTGTGAAAGTGAGGCCACTCAATAAGCCATTAGCGCAAGGCCCTTTCTGTCAGCCACGGCACCGTGAGGCAAATCTCTCTCCGAGACAGCTCAGGAGGGCGCAGGCAGGGGAAGCAGCCCTTTGCCTGCCTCCTCCTCTGCCCAACCCCTCCCTATCTGCCCTTCTCCCAGGTCACTCTTGACCTACGGCCAAGGTTCTGGGCAGAGGACAGTGGATTTTGCAATGGCGAAGCCTTCCCCTGGCTGGGATTTTCCCAGCATCTGGCGTGGCTGCTCTCCCTTTGCCAACCCACCTCTCTGGAGCTTCGTAACATCTGGAAGCCATTCCCATGAATGGACCCCCGACCCCCCCTGAGCTCCTCCTCTGCACTTAAACAAAAGCTGCCCTTATTGCTGAGCAGGGGAGTTTTGCCTGCCTTCCCCTCACCCCAACCACAAAGCGTTTCTCAATCTGTCACCAGAGCATCTGCCTGGAGAGCCCCAGAGCATCCTCTTCCCCATCGCCCTCCATGGGCATGGTCAGATGCTGGCATTGAGGAAAGCTGCAAAAAAACCAAACACCAACACAAAATACAAGGAAAAGCTGCTGCAGATTTGTCCAGGAGCAAAGCCCATGGTCCATGTTTGTAATTACTACAAGTGGATTTTTCTTTCCCCATGAGAGCTTTTGCTCTGGGTCTTGCTCAGGTTACAATAGGGAGTACACCTTGATCTTTCTGCTTCTCCTCAATAGGCTCAGGTGGTAGAGAAGAGCTGTGGGGGTGACAAGTGTCTGAGCTCAAGCAACCACCAAAAAAAAAGAGGGCACTGCTAGGGATGGGTGATACCTTTAGCACTGGGGCAAAGAGGGGTCCATTAACAAACTTTACTGCACACCTCACTGGATGCCGTACAAGACGAGCTGATTCACTGCTCTGAAACCTGAATGCCAGCAGACAAGCAGAAGAAAAATGTACGTGAGCCTATCTGGTACTCTGCACACCCACAGGAACCCAACTCAACCTCACTTCTGTTGGGTTTGTTGCCATACAGTACCAGAACAACAGAATCCCAGAGGGGTTGAGGTTGGAAAGGACCTCTGGACATCACCTGGTCCAACCACCTGCTCAAGCAGGGTCATCTAGAGCTGATTTCCTGGGACCAGATGGCTTTTGAGTTCCACTGACTTGGGAGGCGAAATTACAATAGACATGTAAGAAACAGATCAAAATACCAGACCGGACAATGTCTTGTCTGTGACACCAAGGAGAAACATTGTTTTCAGGAAGGTGAGTCCTCTAAGTGAAGCCAACTTCCAAGGGCACCCCAAGGGCAACCCTGCAGTCACAAAAGGTTCTGAAGACCATCTGCTTGCAAAGCCAAAGCCACACTTGTGTGACAGGCAAGCTGCTGCTTGCCCTTCAACTAGGTGCAACCCAATTCTTAATAAAAATACCAGCAACTGCAGTGTAAAAAGCTTCAATGGAAGCAGCTGGAGCATCAGGATGTGTTCCTCAGGATTTGCAAGGACACAGAGGCCATGATGGCTTGATCCCCGGGGCACTCAGCACCAGCAGATCCAGTGTTCTGTAGAGTACCTGGGGCAGATATCTGAAGTGGGAAAAGTCAAGGGGGTTAGGAATAAATAAAACCTTCACCCCAAAGTAAGCAGAGCAGCTCTGGAGCTGGACTCTCCTGCCATCCCCAGCCCCACCAGGTCCATGCAGGTCACACCATGGCTGGGAACAGACATTTCCAAACAAGCCTCCTTCTATTTGCATTTGAAACATTTATTTTGGGAAATACATATTAAACACTATTATTTATACAAAAATGGACTAAATTTGTCATAATGCTTAAAACCCCCAAAAGGCCATTTTAATAGATCTGGATGAAGGGTTTTTATTGTATTATTTTCTTTCTTTTTTTTTTTCTTTTTTAAAAAAAAAAGATCAGGTTACAAAGGAGAAAGCGGCGTGTCTTGCTTGGCCCAGCTTGAAATATCAACTAGAGGAAAAAAAAAAAAGTTTAAGATGACATTTGCAGAAGTGCCTCACACAACAATTTCCTCCCCTTTCATAATCTTCTTTTAACACTTGAAATATATCTCTTTTTTTCAGTGAATACACTTGTTTTGGTTTTGTTTTTGCTAAAAAATAGCAAGTCAGCAAGTAGATACTTCCCCAACAGCTCTGTTATGCTATTGCAGGGGAGGAACCACGAGTCAAGGGGGAGAGTGATGTACCCCTCACCCTGCACGCACCCCCTTGGCTGCTGGGGTAGGGGGACACGTGTGGGGAGCCCCTGCAGACCCTCCGCTGAGGAACGTCATCTGGGCATCCCCACCAAGCTGAGCAACCTCCTCCTGGGCACCTGTGCTGAAGAAGGTGGCTCTGCTCCTGTGGAGACCACTGGGTGGGCTCTGCAGGCACCTTCCAGTGCTACAGGAGGGGACACGCTGCCATTTTAGTATGTGCCCCCCAAAAAAAAGGGTGATTTGCAGAAAGTTTTATCCCTTAGAGAGGATACAGAGACTGACAGAGCAGACAACAGAAAGGCAAGCAGGGCTGGGGTGGGGGCAGGACTGCAGAGCTCTGCTCCAGGACCACCCACTCCTATGTCAAGGTGTGATTTAACCGACCCCCTGGCAGGGTCTTATTTACTGGAGACTCATTGAAAGAGGAGGTGCGGGGAGGGGAGGTGGACAGAGCAGGGTGGGTTCCATGGGGCACAGCACCCACCCCAGCCCCACCGTGGCGGCAGGACTCAGTCCACTCATGCACAAACCCCTTGCACAAGGACTAGCATAACAGAGGAGTGTGTTACATGTACACACGTCACACGGGATCCAAAAAATAAAATAAAAAAATCATTAAAAAAAATACCCAACAGCCTCCTCTGACGTAAGGAAAAGCCCAAGAATCACAAGGGTCAGGCAGGACAACCCGCCGCCTCCCACCCCCACTTTGCAGAGAGACATTCCACTCTCAGCCCCCTTTGGACAAAGACTCCGAGCCTTCGGCAGAAAAAAACCCCAGCCAACTGAATGAAAAATAAATATACAAGTGTTCCCAGGACATCAGCCACATCTGTGGTCCAAGGGAGAGAGAAAAGGAGTCTCCACAAAGAGTCGCAGGCCTCTTGCAGGCTGCAAAGACAGCCAAGGCAAGTCCTCCCTCCCTTCTCCCACGCTATTGCAAGGTAACAGTCTGAAAAGGCACTTCTCCCAAAGCAGGTCGCTCTGTCTGGCCGGGGGCTGGTGACAGGCGAGGTGACACCTAAACACTCCCAGTTTATTGCATGTAGGCAGGGTAGAGGGATTGGGTTGGGGGCTGGCAGGTCCCAGAGGGCTGCAGAGGGCTTGGAGGAGGTGGCAGGAGACAAGAATGGCCCCATCTCGCTCTCTTCATACCACCGTACCTTGCTTCTGAAGGCTACATCCACCTGGAGAAACCCTTGCCTTCAATGGACGGAGAGGAGCCTCTGCATGGAGGGGGGCAGGCAGGGCTCCTGGGGGTACCCCAACCCCGCCAGCCCCACGGATCTGCTCCCTCGAGCTCGGCTGTTGGGCCAGCACTGGGGGACAGTGAGAGCCTGACCTCCGCGATGGGACGGTCCCCAGCCCAGGGATGCTGGACCAGGGACCGAGAAGAAAACCCGTGCACAAAGCAGGGGGGGATGAGTGGGCACCCCGCTCCGCACGACAGAGACAGCGTCTGGTTATTTGGTCAGTTAACATTGGCAGGGGGTTGGGGGGCCGGGGAAGAGGGACAGTGGCAGAGGATTTATATAAAAATAAAGGGGGAAGAGGGGAGAAATAGCGAGCGTGAGCGAGCAAGGTCCTGGCTACGGAGCGAGACGGTTACATTTCGTTAGCCACCAGCTCTTTGTCGGTCACGCCGTTGGAGAGCGAGCTCTGGCCCTCGTTCAGCCTCTTGACCCTGTAGGCTTCAAAGTGGATGTTGCTGGTAATATCCTTTATGTTCTGCATGTGCGTCCTACGGGAGAGGGAGACGAGGGCAATCGCACCTTGATCGGCCAGTCCAGCCTCCGCNCAGGGCACAGGAGGGAGGCAAAGGTAAATATGGGCAGCCAAGACCAGAAGCCTTCACTGGCGCCAACAGCCTGTGCTCGACTACATGGGAGCCCTGGCTGCATAACACCCACCTGGGAAGACCTTGGTCCTGCAGGTCCCTGAGATCAGGATTTGTAGCCCCACACAATGACATATACGCCAAAAACAGCTCATGCGTGCAGAGGTTATCTTGTGGGCAAATTTAGGAGGAGCCTAAGGGGGTTCATTCCCCCAATTCTCCTGCAGCAGGGATGCCTCTTTCAATAAGGACCAGCAATCGCCCAGACCCCGCAATGGCAAGATCCTGGGATACAAAAGGGATGTCTTTGGACTGCAGGTAGGAACTGGGGCTGGTGAGCAATCATTAAGCCCAGAAGGCCTCCCAGCTGTTTGAAGGCAAGCTGGAGCCACACCACACGCTGCCAGCAACCTTGGGAGTCTATCCTGACCCATCCGCTGCTCCTCTCCTCCCTTAACTTAGCACTGCAGCTGAGAAAAGCCCCGTGAAGCCATGTCTCATTGAGTGGGACCATCCCTCACAGAGGGGCTGCAGCATTGCAGCAGGCTGGGAGGGGATGGATGGATGGATGGATGGATGGATGGATGGAAGAGCAGAGCAAGCAGGGGCTGCTCCAAGCTGGGCTGGGCTCTCCTCTTTCTTTGGATGCCACCTGGTGACCGAAGGCTACAGGGACAGGACACAGTCCTACTGACCTGATGAGGAGGTCTCGCAGGTAGGCGAACTCACAGTGTGTCGTGTTCTCCACTGGTAGGAAGAGACAGAAACCCATTAGTGTGCACCCACGGCATGAGTATGGCAACCATTCAGGGTAAGAAGGACCCTACAGGGCTTCACTAGCTTGTGGAGCACAGAGATGGGGACTTACCCCAGAGACTACAAGGTTCAGGGCTCAAGAGTCCTCTTAGCTGCTGTAAGGCTGGTGATTCACCCAGGTACCTGCCCCGGCTCTGCATGAGCAACTGGCTGGTGAGGTCTGACTGAGCATTCCCAGTTCCTTCCAACAGTGTCTCACCAAACGAGGGAGCTCCCAGCAGCACCCCCCAGCCCAACCCCCACTTCAAACCACCACAAGCTTAAGTGGGCCCCGAACGAGGCTTGTAGCAAGCGTCAGACATGGCTCCACAGAAGTGTTTCATCCATAGCTTCACCACGAGCATGCTGCACCATTCCAGGCACACCAGCGACCATGCTGCCCGGCTGCCAGCGCTGTGGAAGGACATGATCTCTTGCTGACAAAGGCTGCTGCTGCCTGAACAGGGCTTGGAGCAAGCAAGAGTGTTTGCAAGGGGGAAAAATCAAGGGGTGTTGCTCCACCAGAATTAGTCTGACAGCGCGCCGTTTACCAGGCATTTCAATTTACAGGATCAACTTCCTTTTAAAATTTTTTTCTACCCAAACAAGCTTGAACATAAACACAGAAATGGCAAGACAACAAACAACACTGTTCTGCAACGGCTGCCTGTAGCCATGGCTGGGTCCTGGGGTCTCCCTGCGCTGAAGGCAGATGCCTCATGCAGAAGGTGAGTGGTTTAATGAGCCCCATTAAACTCAGAGCTTCCAAGGACAGAGCACAAGAGGGCAGCAGAGCTTTAAAAGACACCGATTCTCCTGGCACCTTTGTTCAGCCATCCCTCAACACAGGGTTCCTATGAAAAAGACTCATAAACGAAAGCAAGTTATGAACTGAAGGGAGGTGGCACTGGAGACGTGCCAGTTGGCTGTCAGGGATGGGGAAATGTGTGGATGCACTGGAGCCAGAAGCCTTCATCAAGCCTTGAAACCATGATTTAAAATGGTGCATAAAAAATGGAAGATGCTGATGGGATGAAGATGGCAGAAGGAAGAGATCCCACAAGGGCACCAGCCAAATACATGGTGAAGGGTGCAGAGATGCCAGGGGAAAGGCTCTAATCTGGGCTTGGGACACAGCACTGCACTTGTGTGCCCTCAAATCCAGCCATCAGGCATTTACCTGTGCAACCAGCAGAAGCCAGGCCACAAGACACCCAAAAGTGTTCCCTCCAGCATTCAGCAAACCCCCTGAACCACACAAAGGCCCAGAAACTCAGCACAGGAGCACTGACCAAGGTGTTTCCAGTCCCCAAACACCAGGGAAGTGATTTTCTTTGGAGGGGCAAGGAAACACTATATACACCTCGACTTCTACTACTGGTTTTGGACCTCATCACCTTCTGTCAGGGCAGGGAGATGGGCTCAGGAGGTAGGAAAACAAGGACAAGGTACCTTCAATAGTGCCCCACTTGGTCTTCCTTCCAAGGATTCTTCTTCCATTAACCTGGTACTCCTGGTCACTGCCCACCACTGCAAATGGGATCATTTCCTGAGGAAAGATGAAAAAGGTTACATTTTCCTTCTGAAAACCAGTCAGGAAACCACCCTGGCAAGTAAAGTCCTATGTCAAGCTGTTTTCAAGAGAGTTTCATGGGATGAGCTGGTCTGTCCTTGATGCTCCTGAGCAGTGTTGCCTGCTAGGGACTGCAGGCAGCCCAGGACGTGGGCAGCAGCATCTCTTGCACGTGTGACCAGCCCAAAACCTTTGAGGAATGGAGCTGGAGGAAGCAGCAGTGACACGGATGGGAGAGGACACCTTCCTCAGGTGCCTTCCTCATTCTCTCTTTCTGTCCCTGCCCTGAGCTCTGGCAGGATTCTTGCTCCTGGGAAGACGCCGTGGAGCAGGGCACAGCAGCTTTGGAAAGACAATAGAGGCTCTTTGCAAGAGATTCTCCAGGACGTCACCTGCCCCTGGAGCTGCAGGGCCCATCCAAGCACATCCAACTCACAACCTCACGCACTAACCCTGAATTTCTCATTCACTAGCCGATCTTCAGAGTCTTCGTCAAACTCCTTCTGAGGATACACATCGATCCCATTGGCAAGAAGATCAGCCATTATCTAGAAGAGAAGAGCAGAGGAACACATGAAGGAGACACGGGTAGAGGAGTTGCACTCCCACCATGGCAGCAGCTCCCAGTTGACCCAGGAGCCTCTTGTGAAAACGCCCAGCAGCAGCATCTTCCCTAAACACTGCCCACCTCGGGGAAAGAGGTTAACTTTAACTGTGTTTAACTGCTACACACCTACCAAGCACTTGCCCTGGAATCTCTGCAAGAACCCAGTACCAAGACGGTTCAGGCTGAGTTCATGAAGTTGTATGAACTGGCTGTTGTTTTGGGGTTGAAAAAGACAAGAAGACAAGACAAACTGCACCAAGCAATGGGGAACATGGCTGCCAGGCGCCTAACCCAAAGTTAAGAAGTTGCTTTCTGGTATCTGGTTATGCTCCTTGGAAGAGTCACAGCAGTGCCTGATCCAAGGGGACAGTGGCCTTGAGGGATATTGCTTCTGTGCAAGGGGAAGAGATGCTGAAATCTGATTCCTGGGTGAAGGCTGAGCTCATGGGGATCACAGAGGATCAGCCTTCTCCAACAAAAGCTGCAAACCCAAACCCAGCCTGCACACCCACTCCCATCGCTTCCTACAGCAACGAACTCCTCCAGGTCAGCCCTATGTTGCAGGCCAGCAAAGGATCCAGCCCACAGAAACCCCCCCCAGCCAGCCTCCCACCCCCCAGCTGAACCCACACACTATTTTTAGGGGAACAACCCAATAAAAACAACTCCACAGGGCATTGGAGCCCATTCCACTAAGTCGGCACAGCGCTGGCATCAACCTAAGTAGCCCACAGTCATTCTGGTGCTTCAGCATCACCTACCCACCCTGATCTAAACCAAAAAACCTATCGCCTCTCCAAACCAGCTACACCCCAAGATGCAGACAAGGCTCTGTTTTTGGGAATCACACATGCAGGCATGCCGGAGCAAAGGGACAAGGTCTGGGCCTGTGCCCACCTGGAGTCAGCCATGAGTGTAAGGAGGGTAAGACCCTTGCAGAAGGGACACCGCAAATGTGCCAATGTTGCTACGTGTTCTCCCTCCATCTGGAAGGACTTTGGAGGTCTGGTTACAATCAGGAATGCAATTAAAGATAGGGTGAGCTCGTCCTGCACTGAGCCGATAAGCCCGGTGGTCTCCTCATGGTCTTTCTTTCCACAAGGATGGTATCAGCAGCCAAGAGTGCCCAGGTGACATTTAGGTCCCAGACTGACTTTGTAGTCCCAGAGCCAGCCAGCCAGTTGCCAGACACCCAGATACATGTGCTCATAACCTCTGAACAGAGCCAGCAGTCTGCAAAAGCCACTGCAGAGAGCAGATGTGGTACCATGGACCCACACTCCCATCCTCCCGCCCCAGCTCCTCACAGATCTCCGTGCAAACAGGCTGACACACTGCTCAAGCCCAGCCTAGATCTTGCCTCTCATCCCCATTTCCAGCCCTCCTCTAGCTCACTGCTAAAGGAACTGCTTGTGGAGTTTGGACTCTGCTCCCAAAACCTGACTGGACATTTCAGTGCCTGATCCTGCCCATCAAGAACTGGGAAGACACTGATGGGGGAAAGGATGGCTCATCCTCTTCGGCACGGAGGCATCAAAGAACTCCTGGCTAATGTGGCACCCTCTCCATAACCAGGGGAGATGGCCCCTAAAACTGCCCTTTTGGCAAGAGCCCCTTTCCTTTCGCTTCACTTACCGGCAGTTCAGACTCACGGACCAATGAGCTCGGTTGCCTCCTTACTTCTGCTGGGAATGCTGAGGCCATCACGCCTGCAGCCATATCCATCAGCTACATGACCGGATTTAGAGCCCCGTACCAAACCCCAAAGCAGGGCATCTCCACCTTTTTGGCATGCACAGAGGAAAGCCCATATCTTGGAAGGATGCAGACAGCTCCTTCTTGGTTCCCCACCTCCAGCTCCCCACCAAGGGCATTTCATGCCTTGCTTTCCCCATAAATCTCACCCAGCTGAGCTCCGCAAACCCACACCCCTCTTTTTGCCTGGTTCCTGCATCACTGCATGATGCTGCACAGGAAGGGTTTTCCAGCCTCTATGTGCAACACCATCTACCTCCCAAAATAACAGAAACCAGCCTGAAAATAACAACAACAAAGGAGGCAGAAGAAACAGGCCCCAAGACTCAGAGCTCAAAACTTATCCTGCACTGACAAAGATCCAAGAGAAACACAAGGAACTGCCTGAAGCACAGGCCTTTCCTCCGGCCACGTGGGATCGCTCAGAGCTGCAGCCGGAGGAATGCGCTGGGCTCCCGGCCAGGAGCTCGCCTTCCCAGCTCGGGGAGGGGGAAAGGGGCAGGAGGGGATGGGGGACAAGAGATGGGAGCCCAGATAAGAGCAGCCAGCCCCAATTATTTACCCTTTGTTTGAAGTAGTCCCTCTCCTCCAGCGTTAACGTGTCGGCTTTTGCAATCACGGGGACAATGTTGACCACTTTGCTGAGGCGTTTCATGAACTCGATGTCGAGCGGTCGGAGCCTGAAAAATCCAGCAGAAAAAAGGGGATTTCATGCACTGATAGTGAGGTGGGGGCTGCTGCAAACCCCGGCAGAGAGAGGCATTCAAAGCCTAGACACAGAGGAGGAATCACTTTCTTCTGGTAGGACAAATAAAGACATTTTTCTTCAAAGTACGACAGCACGTGTCCATCTGGAGGCGGTTTGCAGACAAACACTTGCAGCATTTCCCTTTCAAAGCACCCTGCTATCGCCCGCAGACCCTCGCAGAGCCCTGTGAAGTGGGAGAGGGCTTTCATCTCTGTGTGGCTACTCGGCCACAGAGGACTGCAGGAACTTGCCCGAAGCTATACGCGTCCTTGGCAAAGCCAGGATGAAAGCATGGGTGATGCCGGCTGCGGGGCCAGCCCACCCGCGATGTACAAACCAAACTGGGGAGAGACCATGGTGTGAAACCTCCTCCAGCTCTATCCAAGTCATCACCTACTGTCACCCACTGTCCAGGGACAGCACGATGTGGAAATGGCCACGGGTGATTATTTCTGCTCCCACTCCCTCCTGTGCTGAGCGCCAGCCCATGGTCATGCACAAGCCAGGATTTCATCTTGCATCTATCGGTTAGGACTAAAAAAGGCTCTGGTAATTCTCCAGGGACTCACATGGCACAGAGGAGACGCTGCTTGTTCCAGAGGGCAAAAATGTCAGAAAATCTCTACAACAAAAGTCTCAGAAGAGGAAAGCTGCGGAGATTGCATAACCCCAGAGATCAGCCCCTGGGGAAATCCCTCCTTGCTAAATGCTCCTGCTGACAGCATGGACGTGACCTCTGGTGTCACATTGCTCTGTGACCAAGGGCTGTGGTCCAGCCGCAGACAGCGAGGAGTGCACCTGGCCAGGACCCTCCCTTGCTCCTCAGGCCTCCCTGAAGGTGTTTTTCCAAGCCAGCTAGAGGAAAGCCCTCCTTGGAACACCTCCACTTGCTGCAGGTCGTCCTTAGTAGTTCTGGAGGTGATGGGGACACACACCTGTGCAAGACAGTTGAGCAGATGTTGCCCTGAAAAAGAAAACCTGGAGGTCCCAGGGTACAGGAACATCTTCACGGTGCTCTTGCATTATGGAGCCTGTTTGCAATGAGCCCTCACTTAAAACACACAGGAAGGGGCAGGAAGGTCAACGCCAGAGCCTCCGAAGCAAAGGACACCTCTGCTGCTTGTACATCCTCATGAACTTCAGCGGTGGCATACGCCAGCAGGACATGACCCAACTCATCTTTGGTGCAACTGGGGCAGAGAACGGTGAAGTCACCTTCTGGAGGAGCCACAGGCTTCAGCAGCAGAGCTGGGGCCAAGAACAAGATCTCCTCAAGGACAGACCAACCCCGTGCACAAAAATCAGAGGCCCATGGCAACAGGGAAAAAAACAAAATAAATGGGACGGTGGCTTAAAGTGCCCAGGTGCAAGCGGGCACCCAGCAGAAGCCCCGCATGGGAGAACACAGAGCACAGTGCTCAGGAAGAACATGGCCAAGAAAGCACCTACTGCCAACACACTCAAGCCAAATCCCACCATGGTCTCCTCGGGCCCTATGAAGGGCTCTGAGACCCTCAAGACCCAGCACGGCTCCTGCGAACCCAGCAAGAATCACAAGTGCAAAGGGGAAGGGGCTGACCCTCCTCCTCAGCAGTGACCTCCATCCTGTGAGGTCACTCCTGTCCGGTTCCAGCGCCAAGGGAGGGACATCCAGCTACAGAGAGACCCACTCAGCTCTGGCTGATCCAAAAATGGCAGCTTGAGGCTGCCCCAGAGCAGCCAGCACTAGTGACCTAGCTGAGCCCTTCTCTGGTCAAACCCACCCCTGTCCCAGGGATCAGGCTGGACCATGCCAGATGGACCTTCTCTCGGCACGCTAGCAGCACACATAGCCCAGAGTATGTCATTAGCATGTTGACAAACAGTTCCTAACACAAACTCAGGAGTCATAGATCACCCTGGGCCCCAGGAAAGAAAGAATTTGGCTATTAAAAAAAAAAAGAACACAAGAAAAAAAGGCAAGGAAACCCCCATGGACACATCTAAGCAGACTTGCTGCTGGCAAACATTGTTTGGAGCTCTGCATAATGTATTTCCCAGACCTCCAAGGAAGTAATGCAGTTATGCTCCTTTCCCAGCAGACTTCTTTCCCCTCCTCTCTCTTTGCTATTTTTCAAACAACTTTTCCCCTCTAAAAGCCTCTTCCCTACTGAGACCATATTCCTGCCTCTTTCATCAGCTTCTCTTTTAGAGCGAAGATCAGGATGCATATGTAGCCGATACAGAGGAATTCACAATCCGCCAGATATTTGAGTTTCAGCTCGACTGACACACTCAAGCCTGTTACCAATTCCTCACCGATACCCAGAGAATGCTGGCAGTGAGCCTGAGAGCACGAGGCAGAGCCAGAGCCAGCCTGTGTCCACCAGCACCCATGCAGGCACAGTGACCATGTCCCACACCGGTCTGCACACAAAGCCAGAAGAGCCCAAGGCACCCTTGACACAACCTTCTGCTCTGATAGGCTTCTGCAAGTGCCTTGTCCGCAGAGGTCACCTCCCACGGGCACCTCCCTGGAGAACAGGAAGGGAACCAATCTGTGGTTCTCAAGGGAACTATTCAATGATTCTATGATTGACTTGCCAGAAGAGAAAACTATTTTTTCTGGGTATTTTGCAAGTTTCTACATATTCTACTGATTCCTGCTGAGTAGCCCCAAAAAAATGAAGTATTTAAAAGAGAGTGATTCTTCTCACTAAGAATGAGACCTAGACGTCACATTCATGTGAAGACACCAAAGGAGAATGAATGGCTTAATGCAACCACAAGTGCAAAGAGCTTGATTTGCACTCACTGCCCTGCACAGATCCAGGCAGACACAGCCAAGGTCACGATGGGGCAAGCCCAGACCTAAATCCTCTTCAAGTCCTGCTGTGAGGCACAGCCCAGGACAGCAGGGACTTCTGCTGGTGTCTGCAGTGAACAGTTTTGGTGTTTAACCACCACCATCCTATGACAGGCCACAACAGTGCTGGACTCTGCTGGGCACCTGAACTTGGTTCACTAACACAAAACATCAATGCCAGCACCTGGCAGGATTAGCAATGAAACCTCTGTAGATATAAACAAGTAAAACAGCCAGAGAAAGTGAGTTATTTCACTTCAGCCATGCGCAATCTGCTCCAAGGAGATCACGAAAGAGGGGGTAGAGCTCAAGAAGAAAAAGCATCTGTTTTCTTCTCCTTCCCCAAATGGTTTCTGATATTATTAACTTGCAGCTAGACACATACAGACTTGGGGCTTTGCAAGGAGGGGGCGGAGGAGCTCTAAGGGGAGTGGAT
This sequence comes from Eurystomus gularis, assembly GCA_013400335.1. Lineage (NCBI taxonomy): Eukaryota > Metazoa > Chordata > Aves > Coraciiformes > Coraciidae > Eurystomus > Eurystomus gularis. Next base: position 17,897 of record VZZY01021477.1, on the reverse strand, counting down.
GGGCTGGAGCAAGAGCTGCAGGAAGGGCTCCAACCCACCCTGGATAGTGCTGATTGCTCCCCCATCCCTTCTTGCTGGGAGGATGGGGAAAGCAGAGTGGCTGGGCACGGTACCATGGCTGGGCACACGTTATTTCTACATTTCCCACAGCCACCACACATGGACAGGATCCAAGCAGAGGCTCCCTCCTGCTGGTTCCCTCAAAATGCCATTACAGGAATCAAAATTCATGGTAAGCTGCAAAGTTATTTCCTTCTAGTTGCACCCCAGATGAAACTAGTAGCAAGAATTTGAGCCGTGCATTAGGCAAACACCGGCGAGCACCCAGCAGCCACCCAGCCCCATCTTCCGGACCTGTGTTTCTGCTCAAGGGACCTGGTGGGTACCCAAGAGGGGCAGCTAGTGGGAAAGCAGCAGCTCTGGTACAGGTAGAAAAGGGGCTGTGGAGGCCAGGGTGGTGTTCCAGAAGGGTCAGAGCCAAGTGGTGCTTCACAGGGGTCAGAGCTGAGATATTTATCGGGTGGCAAAGAGCCGGACTCGCACGGCTGCAGCCAAAAGCCCCTGCCAGCACGTTACTTGGCCTTCACAAACATGGTTTTATGGGAGTGTTCCAAGAAGGACAGGGTGTGTGCGAACGAGATGGGTTGCAAAGCCTGCCCCAAACTCCCTGCAAAGGGAGACAGCAGTGGAAACTTCTCCGCTGATTAACCCTTGAGCTGCCCAGACTGAAACAGAGCGGAGCAATCCTCCTCTCCAGCCCCGGAACCTGTGCACCTTGTTAACTTGGCTTTTTCTTTTTCTTGACTCTCTCCTTTTCATTTAAGGAAAAAAATCAAGCTCTTTCCCAATGACCTGGCTTAGCCCTGGCTGCCTGCAGTGTCCATGTGTCACAGAAGGGATGCTGAATCCTGTGCTGCATCCGTCCATGCTTACAGGGAGGGACAGATGGACGCAAGTCACCGCTGCTTTGGCTGCGTCAGTCACATGGTGAGGGCAGCAGCTCTCGAAGGCAACACAAACAAGTCCCATCAAGCACCACCCCAGGACAGATGGCACCAAGCATCCTGGGATGGCAAGTGGTATGGAAGGTGCCATGTGGGCATGGTGTGGTCCTGCGAGGCTGGGTGTGGATGTCCCACGGGAAGGTCCCCGCAGAACTCCGAGCCACCGCCTGTGCCAGCTGTGCTCCCCATCACCTCCCAGAGAAGTCAGAGGCACCACAGCAAGAACCTGGATGCCCTTCCCATACCCTTCTGCAAGAGGCCGTGGATCTCAGTGAGGGCACAAAACTGCACTCCACCTTGTGTGACAACACCAGGACATGGCCTCCCACACCTTATCCTCCAAAATGACCATGATCCTCTGCTACCAGTACTGCCGCAGCAGCTCCATGCAACAGGAAACCACACCATCCATTCACAGAATCCCAGCATGGTAGGGGTTAGAAGAAACCTCTGAAGACTATCTTGTCCAACCCTCCTGCTAAAGCAGGGTCAGAGCTGGTTGCCCAGGATCACGTCCAGGTAGGTTTGGAAGCTCTCCAGAGAAGTAGACTCCACAATCTCTCTGGGCAGCCTGAGCCAGGCTCTGGCACCTCACAGCAAAGAAGTGTTTCAGGTCCACGGACCACGGCAGCACTGGGGAAAGCTCATCCATGATGATAAGAAACGTAACTTGGGCATCACAAGGGAGACCAAAGCCTGCTTGAGCTCTTAGGAGAGCAAAATTTCCCACTGACTTCTCCCTCCCCGGGGGGTTGCTCCCCTTCATTCATTCCTTGGCTTATCACCATCCCACAGCAGGAGGGGACACAAGAGCCAGAGGTTGTCTCAGACACTGGGGCAGGAAGGTGCAGCCCCGGAGCCACGGCCAGGGGACAAGTACTGGCCCCAGCCAGGCTATCAAGCTACGGGGAAGGAGCCTCAGTGCAGAGCTCAGCAACAAGGGCCTCCAACCACCAGGCTTGCTCAGATATTGGAAACACATGTTCAGTGGAGAGAAAGAAAAAAAGCAGCTGAATATCCACACAATTGCTGTTAGCCAGCGGGTGAGAGAAACCAGAGCGCAGGGCTGGGGAGGCTCCGGAGGGGGACACGGGGACGGGCTCCACGCCACTGCCTGCACGGCCCAAGGAAGGACAGCTGCCACCACCCAGAATTTGCAACCTCAGCACAGGTATCTGCAGGGTCTAAGCATCGGATGTGCTTTTAAGAGTTAAACACCCAAAGTGATTAGGAAAAGCTTGGGTGTAGTTAATGCTGCAACATCCCGACCTGCTGAGGCAGGGTCTGCAGATCAGGGCTGAGAGAAGTGGGACCAACACACTAGACTGGCCTAAAAATGTCATCTCCCTTTGAACTGTTTTCTGCTTTATCGTATTGAACCATAAACGTTTTGCTGGCCCCTCTGCTCCCAGTCGACAGCCGGTTACACAAGAAGAGCATAACTGGCCCATGCAGTCATTTTATTCCAGTGCAAGATGCATTTTTGGTCTACCCACTGACAGAAGCAAAACAAAGTCTTTGCTATTGGAATAAATCTCTACATGGGGAAGAGGAAAAGGCTGACATTAATACAGTGCTGGCGGCTTAAGTTTGCTTTTGAAAACAGACCCCAAAAATCCGCCCCCGGACAAGAGCCAGGAGTGGAAGGAATTGACACAAATCAAAAGGAAACTTAGGTCTCATTTTATATTGTGATACTTTAAGTCACATTTTTTGAGACACTTTAAGCGCCCCAGATTTTCACTGCGGGCTACATGCCTAGGGAAAAAATAAAATTTAAAAAAAAAAAAATAGAGTGAGATCTGGGACTTTGATGTTGTCGCTTGAGAAGTGCCAGAGCCAGGAGAGCTCTGCGCTGAATAAACGGCATCCCACTGCAGACTAGTTAACCTAGAAAATACCCTTAAAGGGTGAGGGTGTTTGCTGCCTTGGTGGCATGAGGAAAAACAGCTTCTTCCCTTACAAAGGCAGGGGCTCATCAAAAAAAATTTATGTTCTGTTTGCAAAGGCAGCCTTTCTGTCCAATTTGAGAGCTCAGCAACTGGTGCCCATGCTCAGTTGAGCAAACAAGGTGACTAAAGCAAAGCAAGCAGCTAACTGGAGCTCAGAGAGGCTTTGGTGGCCTCTCACAAGAGGAAACAGCACAGTTCTCTGCGGTACAGCAGCTCTGCTGTGTTCTTGTGATGGCTTCAGATGCAACAGCTCTAGGAGGGACAGCTTCACGCTGTCCTCAAGCTCCTCAAGTCCCCAAGAAACATGAGGGGATCCCAAGGATCAGGACAAGACAGACCCGGACCTGTTGGGAGTGGGTTCAGAGCAGGGCTATGAAGATGATCAGTGTGCTGGAACCCCTCTGCTGTGAGTCCAGGCTGAGAGAGTTGGGCTTGTTCAGCCTGGAGAAGAGAAGGCTCCACTGAGACCTTCTTGCAGTTTTTCAGTACTTAAAGGGGCCTGTCAGAAAGCTGGGGACAGACTTTTTAGCAGGGCCTGTTGGGACTGGACAGGAGTGATGGCTTTAAACTAAAGGAGATTTAGACTAGAGAGAAGGGAAACATTTGTTACACTGAGGGTGGTGAGAGCCTGGCCCAGGTTGCCCAGAGAGGTGGTCGCTGCCCCATCCCTGGAACCATTGCAGGTGAGGTTGGCCGGGGCTCTGAGCAACCTGCTCTAGTTGCAGATGTCCCTGCTCCCTGCAGGGGGGTTGGAGGAGATGGGTTTTAAAGGTCCCTTCCCACCCAAACCATTCTGTGATTCTCTGATTCCAAGGATGACCCTGACAGATGAGTTGCCCAAGACCGAACGCAGGAGAGGGAAGCCCCAAGTGCGTCAACAAGGACAGCGGGGTACGTACGAGTGGCCAGTGGCTGGGATGAAGTATATACAGCAGTGCACTCGCGTGTCGGGGATCCGCTTCTTCCGGTTAATGTTGATTTCCTCCTGTAGGTACTTCTCATACTGGTCGTTGATGAACTTCATGATGGGCTGCCAGCTGTAGCGAGAGAAACAGGAGACAATGGGATTGTGTGAGGGATCTGGACCATCCTGAACCTCCCAGCTGGCCTGGCTGCGTGAAGCAGAGCCCGCTGAGCCAGGGATGCTCAGCATCTTGCAGAATCCCATAAAACAAACAAACCAAAAAACACTCACAAGGGGGAACACTTTAGTTCCTGTTGGCTCCCATTCATACAGCAACTGAGAGCAGCAGGGAAATCACAAATCTCACGTGTTCACTGCTTGGCAACTCCACACACCACAGCAAGAAGGGATTTACTGGCTGGTTTAGACAAGCAAGTGCCTAAAAAGTCCTCCCTTCTCTCCTGGACCTGGCTGCTGAGCAGGGCAGGACCAGCAGCATCGCTTGGATCCTTGCTTGGTACCATGGCACTGGAGCAAGAACAGCATTAAACCAACAATCCCAGCCCAGCTTGTGGTGAGGAGAAGGCACCTCCCATCAGCCAGCCAAGCCCAGGGGGGCCATCCAGCACAGCCAGCCACTGTCCCAGGGACTCCTGGCAGAGTTCAGCCTTCAGAGCCACAAGCGATGCCCGGGGACCAGCCACGCCGGCACACAGCTGCTCCCGGCTGTGAACAAAGGTTGTCTCATGCCCGGAACAGCAGGATGTTTGTGGGATCTCACAAGGTCCAAGATCAGCCCCTGGGAGCATGACACCGCACTGCCACTCACAACAACTCCCTCCCCTGCTCTTCATGGAGCGTGGGTGGCACAGGACCAGGCTATGGCCCTCAGCACCAGCTCTGGGTCAGGATGCCCCAGGGCTCGGCAGCTTTCCCTCTGCACCAGTTCCCATGTCAGCGCAGCCAGCTCACCAGTTCTCGTTGTTAATGTGGTCTCCAAAGCCTGGGGTGTCGATGACTGTCAGCTTCATGCGAACTCCCTTCTCTTCAATCTCTGAAATGGAGATGAAAGCCAGCGTGTGAGGCAAGCGTCAATGGGTGCTCTGGCCAAGCTCACCTTCCCAAACCAGCTGGAGGGCCAGAGCTTGCTCCCATGGGAGAAATGGACCTTCACATGTTCTAACAGACATAAATTAGCCCTCCGACGAGATGCAGCATCACACCTGCCCTGAAATGCCATGGCCACCTCACTTGTTCCCTTCCATCACAATTGAGTAAAATGCCAGTGGATAAAGAAAAAACAGGTATTTTCTCAGCCCTGCAAATATCTCTGGCTGGTAAAAGCCCCTTCAGAGAGATGAGAGTGGAGGTCCACAACCCCCATCAGCTCCCAGAGACACAAGGCAGAGCATCAGGTGGGATCTGCAGAGCCTCACCATGAGTGATGGATTTGATTTCAATGGTCTTGGGGATCCGCTCTTCAGAAGTCGGCTGTACAGATTTCCGGCTGATTTTGGATTTGAAGAGGGTGTTGATTAACGTGGATTTCCCCAAGCCGCTCTGACCTGGAAAAGAGCAGGATAAACCACAGTCAGCACTCACTCATTTCCGGGCTATTTTGTTCAGGGGCCAGGGGATGGGGATGCTGACGGGCTCAGCCTGCACCAGATCTGCAGGAGGGAGGTGAGAGGGGCGGCTTCTTCCCTGCAGCCTCCCCAGCTCAAGGAGCTTGAGTCCACCCCAGGCAGGAGAATGCTGTGGGCAGCAAGCACCTTCCCTGGCTCCAAAGCAGCTAGCTTGCTGCATGTAAGCAGGACAGGAGCTGGTTCCTTGCATCCAGCCAAACTCACAGCAACCCCAAGGACAGGCAGACACTGCTGGGGATGTTTTAAGGGCTGTGGTAACACTCAGCAGCCCAGAAGAAGGGCTCAGGGACCAGGAAACCCCAGCAAGGAGCATCCCAACACATCTGTGCCTTTACCCTCCTGCAGCCTGCGCTGTCCAGCTCCACAGGGGAGACTTAGGAGCAGCTTGGCAAGCCCTTAGCTGGACAGGATTAACAGCAGCAACAGTCTTCCAAACATCAGCCCTGCGGCATCCACTGCTGCTTCCCTGCCAGACTTGCTTTTGCAATTGGACCAGCTGGCTGCACAGACTCCTTTAAGCAGGTCTCAGGCAGGAGCTCCTCTGAGTCCCACAAACAACATCCCAGGAAGCACAACACATTCCAGAACTCCAGAAAAAAACAGCTTTTAGAGAGAAGCGTTTTCATGCTTTATATCCCAGAGCTGAGGTTGATCTGTGCAGAAAGGACACCAGCAGCTCTCGACTCTCCAGACCAGTTGTCCCAGGAGCCCAGAGAACACTTTTTCCAGACCAAAGGAAACAGAGCAACTCCTCAAAATCCAGGGAGCAGATGCTTAGCTTCAGAGCAGATGTTCTGTGCCCCCTGCAATCACTGCAGAGCCCCTGCACACACCATGGGGGCCCCTTTGGCTGCTTCTGACAAGCCACGTTGCAACCAGCTATTGCAGCACTGCTGCCGACACAGCCCTAGCACCACAGAGTGTAGAATCACAGAATTGTTCAGGTTGGAAGAGACCTTTAAGATCATCAAGTCCAAATGTTAGCCCAATGCTGCCAAGTCTACCGCTAAACCATGTCCCTCAGCACCACATCTCCACAGCTTTGAAGCCCCTCCAGAGATGGGGACCCCACCACTGCCCTGGGCAGCCTGGGCCAGCCCTTGACAACCCTTGCAAGGAAGAAATTTCTTCCTATATCCTAATTGTTCTACCTAATGTCCAACCTAAACCTCCCCTCTGGCACAACTTGAGGCTGTTTCCTCTTGTCCTATTGCTTCTTACTTAGGAGAAGAGACCATCCCCCACTTTGCTGCTCCTTTCAGGGAGTTGTGGAGAGAAAGAAGGTCTTCCCTGATCCTCCTTTTCTCCAGGCTCAGCACCCCCAGGTCCCTCAGCTGCTCCTCACAAGACTCGTGCTCTAGACCCTTCACCAGCTTCATTGATTGCCCACCATCATCCCCTGGCCAGCTCGCTCCCTGATAAAACAGCAACTTAGAGCTGAGTTTGCAATGGTACAGGCAGCACGCTGCAATCCAGCACTGGAAAACTCTCTTTGCCAGCCACTACCACAGCTGGGTTGTAGAAGAAACACATGGACCAGGCTGGGTTCAGGTGCTCCCAGTTCTCTGCTGCCTGAAAACCCATGGGGCCAAGCACAAACAGCTCCAGAGCTGCGAACGCAGAGAGCCAAAGTGAAGCTCTCGTTGCACTGCTCATCATTAAATGGAGCTCGTGGGGAGCGGGGGAAAGTGAGGTGACACTGCCCGAGCTCCTGCCAGCCGCCTCTGCGTTCATGCCTGTCCAAGCTGCTGGAGCAGCAATGCCTGGAAAGGGACCAGAGGTGAGAGCTGAAGGTGGCCACGGACGTGATGTCCTGCTCCAAACCATGGCCACAGGCTGACCTCACCGAGCGATGGATGCGGCTGCACCACGGGGACCCAATGGCCCCGGGGCCGTTGGCTGGGCGCAGACAGAGCCACTGCCCCCTCCCCTGGTTTGCAGCCCAGCGCGTTTCCCTGAGCCGAGACCAGATGGGGAAAGCCCAGCTGAGCCCCTCTGTGCCCGGCCAACTCTCCTCGCCTTCCAGCTGCTCTGCACCAAAAACTGAACACAAAAGACGTGCTTTGGTTTTTTGTTCTTTTTTTTTAAAGCTTAGACCTTTTTTCTTGTCTCCACAGCCTTAGAAGACACGGGGCTAAGCTGACCTCAGCCTGAAGACCCCTCTGGGAGCTTTGGTTAGGCTGGCAAAACCCTTTTGAGCAGGGACCTTGGTACTCAGGGGGTTTTTCAAAAGGCCCCATCACAAGGACGAGGTGTAGGCAGTGATCCCTCAGCAGCAGCAATGCTCAATTCCCACCTCTCACCCAGGAGAAGCCTCATCTCACCTCTTGCCCGTAAAACAGGGATTGCAATGATTTCAACACAAGGACTCGCAGCTTAAGATTTGGGAATAAAGGAGCTAAACTCATCCCTAGAAGTCCAACAATGTCCTAGAGAAGAAACGCAGCAGGACAAGCACCCCATCCCGGAGGGCACCCCGTGAGGTGCTGCTCCTCCCGCATCCCTCCCCGTGTGTTCTGGGAGGGCCAGAGCTCCACTTGTTTATGCTGCCACGAATTCCCCAGCTTGTAAACAGTCAGCCCAGAGCCTGCCAAGGGAAGAACAATGTTTTCCAGCCGCGCTGCAGCACGGGCTTTCATACCACACACAGCGCTGCCAAGGCAAAGCCAGGCCCTTTCCTGAACATCCCTCTGCAGCTGCAGAGCAGAAAGCCGAGGTGCTGCTGGCTCATGGAGGGATGGGTGCTTCTTCTGGCAGGGAAATGGGGGCTCAGCTCACCTCAGGATCAGTACTGAGATCCCTGTGTCCCAAGAGTGCTGCTCCACTGGCAGCAAAGAGCTGGGTTTGTTAAACAACCTTGCAAGAACTGGTTCTGCAGTGATAGCGTTTGCAACGATCTCCCAGCCTGGGGAGCCCTCCCCAGAGATCAATTTGTGTATGAAAATATCAAAATGGGAAGGCAGAACATCAGCAGAGCTCGCTGAGAAGCTACAACACAATATCTTTTACAGAATTAGCAAACTCTGCATCAGGCCCTCTCCTAACGCCAGGAAGCTCCCCTGGGCTGAGGGGCTCCTACCCCACAGGCATCCCTACACAAACCCGCAGCCCTACACAACTCCTCGCAGGAGGAGCAGGATGGTGAGACCCCACCACTATGGGCCATGGCCTGATCTTTAATCTCCTTACTCCCCTGCACCTCCTCTGGGAGATTCAGGCAGGGAGAGCTCCTGTCTACACAGCCTGGCCCTGGAGAGCACAGCCCAGCTCACATGAAGGGCTCCATAGGACCAGGCCAGACAACAAAAGCTGGAAAAAAGCAGAAAAGGCTCATTTCTTTTCCCTTCTCCCCTTTGTCCAATGTCCTGCAGTGCCCACCCAGCTCTCCAGTATACCCAGCATGTTGCTGGTGAGTGCTGGTGCAGACCCTGGTACCAGGAGCCCAGGGCCTGCAGGAGCACAGACCCTCAGAGCAGAAGCTGTAGCTAGAACAGAGGTGATGCTGTATTAATGCTCCTTCATCCCATTCTCCCTGCAGCCTCAGAAAGTGAATGAAGAGGAGCTGGGAGGCAGCAGGATTTGGGGACACAATCTTCCAGACCCCATCCCTGCACATGGACACCCTCCAAGACACTCTCACTCCCCCTGTACCCCATCGCAGGTCCTCAAAGAAGCCACCAGCAGCAGAAGCTGTTCAAGCCGAATGACCCGGCTACGTGAACCCCTCTTGCTGGTCTTTATTGCCACCAGTAAATCACACGCAGCATTTCTGCCCTGGTACTTGCAGTGTGGCTGCCTGAGCTGCACAGCACAGTATAAGAAAACTCACAAGCAGGAATTTTACCCAAATTGCTGGAAATACCAGCAGAGATTAGGAAGTTCTGGTATACCAGCAGCAGTGCAATCTCTTGAGCTCTAATGTGCTCTCTGACTGTTCAACCCACTGCAGGGCTCCCAGGGCAGCAGGCAGGGAGCTCTCTGCAGGGCTTCGGTGAGTCCTGATGACCCTTGAGGACATCCTCTTCTGGGGCATGTCTATATTAACACCCTGAGACATGGGAAGATGCTCAGGACCATGAGCCATGTCACACTGACAGCTTTAACAACAGCTGAATTCAAGCCAGCTCCTTGGGAGCGAGGTTCGCTGACTCCTAAGGCAGAGACCCCAGCACTGAGCCCGAGGAGACTCCAGAGATGACAAACATCATCGCAGAAGAACAAAAACGAGTCGTTGAGCACGTTGCAGGCAGCTGGCGCCGGGGGAGAACTCACCCACAACCATGATGTTGAACTCGAACCCCTGCTTCATGGCTTTCCGTCTCATCTGCTCCAGGATGGCGTCTATCCCCACGTAGCCAAAATCCGCAGCCGGTTTTTCTGGCCTCGTTGGGGCCGGCTGCTTGAGGCCGGCATCCCGTGGAACGTCCGTCATGCTGGGTGCGTGGCTGGGAACTGCCTCTGGACCTGCGGAAGCAAAGAGAGGGGGGTCAGGGGTGGCAGGCAGTGCCAGGCACACCAGGATGCTGATCCTGGCAGGGAATGAAAGGAGTTGCCTGTTGCATCCAAAGCAGGAATAAAGCACGTGCAGCGACTCAGGGTACCGGGAGGGTAAGAGGGAGGAGGCACGTGGGATCTTCCTCCACCTGTAATTACATGTAATTTGGGATTCCCCTTCTTAATTTACTAGATTCACCTTGATACCTGCCCACATCACCAAGCCTGCCACAGCAAAGGGATGCTGCTCCGGGAGGAGTAGGCACAACACATCCCATGAGCAGCCGCTCTGCCACCACAAAGCGGCACCCGGCATGGGGAAAGTCCTTGGCACAAGTGCTGGAGTTTATTTAGAGAGTGATGAAGGCTTTTAGCAACACAGCCCTGTGCCCAGGCGCTGCCGTTAAAGGTTTGCAGAGCTACCCAGCCTGCCCACTCCTCCGTAGCACCGTAATTACAGTGCGGCGCAGATTGCTGGCGTGAACGCCTCACAGCCACGTTTTGAGGAACCGGGCGGCTTTGCAGACTCAGAAAAGTCTTCTACGGACTAACACGTGCCCTCCTCGAGCTCCAGCTGACAGCGCAGAGGCTGCTGGCCCCAGCTTGTAGAAAACCCGACATATCTGCATCAAAACGGGCCGTGCCAGACAACGCCCACGCAGCCACAAAGCTTTGGTGACGCTGCTCTAATTCTGCCAGTATCTGTCTGAGGAATCCAAACTTCCTGCAGAGACAGGGCCTTCATCTCCACAGCTCCAGGTAGCAAAGGTGCAGGTACTGCTTCATTTAACACCTTCGTAACCAGAATTGTGGAACCATCCACTCCCCCAGGAGTTTTAGGAAAACACACTTCTGAGACCCCTCCCCACTCCAAGCTGCTGCTGACTGATGCCCAGGTCCTTGCAACCACCAGCCTAAGGAAGAATTTTATTTTCCTTAAGCTTTTTCCAGCATGTATTAATTATTTCAAATTATTTATTATATTACTATCAATAAAAATATTATTTGCAAAAGACTTATCACGAAGTCCTCATCCTTGCTCCTTCAAACAGAAATACGGCTCTGAGCTCATCTCCTCCCCTCACTGTTATTTCTGGCCTTTGATGAGGTGCTGCCTGGTCTTCTCTCCCTCTTTCCCTCCCTCCAAAGGGATCTGTCTGTAGGAACACGGCTGGTCCAAAGGGGCTCCTCCAAACCCAAGCCCACCATCCCTTCTCCTCTGGTGAGGGGCAGGAGCTGCAGCAGCAGCATCGGAGCAGATGATCTGCAAGGCGGAAGCGCTCATTTCCTGCAAGCACAGCATGCACTCAAATAGAGCCCAGGCAGAAAAAAAAAAATCTATAATAATAAAAAGCAAACCCAGAACTGATACTGAAGACTGTTGGGTCACTTTGAACACTTTTTTCCAACCCTCAACCCTGCAGCATTACTCACAGAGCTGCTAGAGAGCAAACACGCCTCGGTTGACGCAGACATGGGAGCAACACGCTCTTCCTGGGATGCACACGGATTCAGGCTTGTGCACGGCTGGCAATGCGCTGCCCCTTGCAAAGGAACCAACCCAGCATCCCCAAGGTCTTGCCACAGATCCCAAATAAGCCCCGTCCCAAAACGGCAAGGCCAAAAGTGGAAAAAAAATCCCTACATACCACTAAGAAAAAAGAATAAATCGCTTGGAAAATATGCTGCCATTGGCAGCAGCGTGGGGTTATGCAATGGCTTTAGCTCCTGCAGGCATCACTTGCACCCACAGGAGAGAGCCCAAAGCGCGCTGGCCCCGCAGGACAGGACAGCAGCCTGGGAAACGGGTGCAGGTAAGGTCCAACAGCGTGCACAGAGAAATTAAGACATTAAACAAATTGAGCAGAAAGCCATCCTCCACTTGAGCTACAGGCCAGGAGTATCTCCAGCACCTCCTACGTGCTGCTCATCTATCAAGCTCCCCTACGAGCTACCAGCAGTGTGCAGAAGGGGCTGACCCCCTCCCTGGGCAGGGGGATGTGCAGGCAAACCTGTCGCTGGCACAAGGAGCGGCTGCTACGTGCTGCCTTCACCACGTTGCCTTCAGCATGAAAAGGAGGGCTCGGGGCTCCCCAGCAAGACCAAAGCCAGAGGGACTGGGGGGGTGACAGCAGGCGGTGGTTTGTCACCGCAGCACATGCAGGTGCACACAAAAAGTGACTTAAAGGACATTTTCTTCTAGCACCTAGCTCATGTTTAGGGAAGAAATAAAATAAAAATGAATATATTTCAACTGGGACTGTCTGTAACACAGGAGGGACACAAAGACACAAACACCCCAGTAGCACCAGCAGCCTCCCAAGAGGAATGCTGCAACTCAGACCTTCACTTGTCTTTTTAGCTCCCCAGCACTGAGCTTGTCTCTTCTTAGCAAGGACTCCAGCATCCCATTTGGCTCCAAGGGCATTGTGCCAGCAGAAGCAGGATGCGGCCAAGCTGCAGGACCACTCTGCAGCACAGGCACACGGGGATACAGGGAGCACTCCTGGCAAACGCTTGTCTAAAATAGAAAGATCCTAGAAATAAATTGAAGCAGAAGCAGTGGCTGCCTGGGATGTGCCATGGGCAGATCCTGTACTGGTTTGACCCGTCGTGCTCTCTACAGGGATGGTGCCAAACGTGCGGTGCTCTTGGTGCATGCATTGCTGAGCTGACTTCCTCAGCACTGCAAGGAGGGATGGATTAATAAACAGCCAATACTATCAGAAATTCCTGATTGCCACCAAGTCCCTGGCAAGAGCAAGATCAGACCTCATGCACCATCACTTCACCAGTGCCACCATAACACGGCTGCTGGTCCATCCTGCAGGGAGGGAGGCCGGAGGAGCGTGCAGGCTGCTCGCTTGGCTGATGGGTCAGAGAGCCCAGCGCCTGCAGCTCCCTCCAGATTGCGTGTTCCTGAATAAACACAAAGCACGTGGGAACACGTGCTTGTGCCACAGTTAGACCTTCTCTGCCAGGGAAACCCTTTCCACGCGGGCATGGGAGATGTCGAGCCCATCAGGGCAGTGCTGCACGGAGCAGGAACAGCCCCACAGCTCCAGCCCAGGCGCCAGGCTGACTCAGGACAGCTGCTCCAAAGCTGATTTTGCCAAAGACTCTGGGCTGTTGCGCTGTAATTGATGCATATTAGACATGAGCCAAACCCAACATCTGTGAAGCAGCAGATGAAAGGCACCCTGCAGGGTGGGGAGCCCCGGGAAGCCCCCTGAGGAACCTCCTGCTCCCCCAGCCAGCTGGATGCTGCGCAGCCATGGCATGGGCTTTGCGAAAACGCTGCTGGCGAGGGGCTGCCAGCAAACCCAGGGCTTGGAAATGCTGCACTGATGCCATGCGGCTGTGACAACCCAGGTCAGCTGCGGGCAGGGGATGCAAACAAAGGCCATGGGCTCACCCGAAACCTGGGGCTGCAGATTTCACACATCCAGGATTTGAGGAAAGGATCTGCAGATACACAAAGGTTAAATAACCCTTGCAGAGGGTTAACTGGGACTGTCTTGTGTACCCTGACTAGACCCAGCAGCTCTATGCTCTGCTCCAGTGATGCACAGGGAGTGGGATGCTGGTGATGCAGGAGGGCAGAGCTGATCCTGGAGCAGGGCTGGTCATGGACCTGGTGCTCAGCAGCTGCACAGAGCTGGTGGAGAGGGGCCAGGAGGCTGCACCTCTGCCTCTGCCAGTGCCACCCACCATATCCTCCCAGCCACCAGATTAAAACCCTTCACACACTATAGGGATGCACACCAGGTAAAACAAAGAAACACCCCTTGCATGCAAGGAGCACCAAGCATCTGCCACCTTTTGGTGGTTCTGCAGCTGGTTCTGCAGAGCTACAAGCACCCAGAAGAGCAGGACACCACGGTGGGGATAAGACCCTTTCTCTCCCCACAGCAGAGACTGGAAACGCCGCAGGCTTCCAGATTTGTTGGATGGGTTGACATGAACACAGAGAGAAGATTCACAGCAGTGAACAGCGGCACATCAGAGCAGGAAAACACAACCACTTCCCAGGCAGCTGAGCATCCACAGATGTTTTCAAGGGAGAAGTGTGGACAAACAGACCTTTAGATTTTTGGGAGCAGCAATCTTACAAAATTGTGCCTGTAGGGCATAACAGAGACGGTTTTAGAACCAAAGAGTGAATTTATAGTTCCTGGTTAACTACAGCCAGCCGGCAGCACTGCAGCACACACAGCCTCTGGGGCCTCTCCCCTTTGCACGTCGAGCTGGTGACCACGAGCTATGGAAATGCATTCAAGCCATGGAGGAGGTGGCAGAGCCACAGCTTTCCCTTCTGAGGGGACTGGAGGAGTCAGGAGGGAGGAAGGCAGCAAAGTCAGGGCTGGAAGCATGGCCCAGGCACCGCTGCTTTCTTTGGCTGCCCAGTCAGAGTCACCGTGAGATTTCCCTGTGCTAGTCCCACAGGGATGCACGGGTACCAGGGAACATGAGGCACAGCTCGGTCCGAAATGGGAGAGGAGCCTGCGCCCCAAAGAAGAGCTCAGCCTGGCACACAGATCCACCACCACAGACCCTCCAACACCAAACTGTAACTAAGGCATGTTTCTATTATTCAGTTGCAATCATCTGCTCCCAGTTGGCACAGCCAGGCCTGAGTTGGAGCTTGTCCCTCGCTTCCCTGGGCACCAGGCTATGATTTCAGGCTGGCCACCAGCCCAGGTCCACCTACCAACCGGTTACATTTCCTTCTCGGTTTGCATTTCCGCCCAGGTGCCGACAAACACGACCTAGAAACAGCAGGGGATGCTTAACTACACTTCCTCAGACCCAATCCACCTGAGAGCTGACAGAGAGAGAACCAGGTGCCTCCTGAGCATGCAAGATGCTCCAGGCTTGGAGCCTTTTACTCACACAGGGGAATAAATCCATTTTCAGAGATCTAAAAAGGAGACAGGGATTCCTGCTCTGGAGCAAACACTTTGGTAGATGAGCAGGCAGGGCCACAGCGCTGAGCCACGGGCACCAGACACGAGCAGCAGCCACAGGCACGCACCAGGCGCAGCCCAAGCTGTCCCTGCTCGCTGTGTGCGCTTCCGTCCTCCCTCACTGCATGCTTCCCCCACCCGCTCCGGAAACCATTCTCTGCAGCTCATCCCTCCACAGTCACCCCTTGCTCACTCTTCCATTTACAAGAGATGGATGCTCCACTACTGCTTCCCTTCCTACCTTAACCCTCGGGCTGCCGCAGGCTCCAGTTGTAGGCGTTTCTGGGCTGGGATGCAGCGAGCTTGTCCCAGAGGTCAAACCTTGGTGCCAGCTCCACCTGGACACAACCTCGAAGACTTGCAAATTGCTGCCTTCGAGCTCTGGTGCAAGCCTCCATCCCAGCTTGGTGTGCCACCACCGTCCCCAGCTGAGACACGTGCCAGCCTTGCAGCACAGCCAGCAGCCCTACATCCTCATTTCTCCAACCACGTGAGGCAGCAGCTCTAAACCACTCACCAAGACCTTCAGCAAGCTCTTACACTGTTCTCTTGTCTGCCCAGAGAAGTTCAAAAGGAAGGAGATGATCAGAAACAATCCCAAGTCTTGCCTGCTCCACTCTTGCAAACCGAGCCCTGAGCACGTGGAGCTCTCTGGCCACACGGCCTCAATGGTTTCCTTGTCCCCCTCTGGTCTCCTTGTCTCTCTCCTTCCCCGGAGGTGGAGCGAGAGCTGACCCCAAGACCAGCCCTGTCACACTGGGGACAACCCTGTCACAGGAGAACTGTCCTGCACACCAATGCCAGCAATAGCTACATCATCAACTGGACCCACACAGCAAAACCCACCCTTTCTCCGGTGCCTGTGCCCAGGGAGGGTCCAAGAACCCCCACAAAACAGATTCCCTGGTAGGTCTGGGAAGGGGACCCCCTCCCAACCCCCTGTCCACCCTGGGTGATGGTGTTCAGCACACGAGAGTCATGGAGACCCTTCCCAGGCCCTGAGCAAGAGAAAGCTCCACTCACCCGCTACCACTTCTCTGCAGGGCTCTGTGCTTTGAAAACAAAGAGGCAGGCAGAGCTCCGCAAACTCAGCCTGCCCAAAGAGCATCTCAGGAGGAACATGTCCCATGGCAGGCCCCGATGGGCACCTGGGCACAGGGACTTGGCACAGCGGCGGATGCCCAGGGCCACCGTGCCAGGGGGACCTCCCATGCCTGGCGAGTTACTGGCTTCTTCCAGAAAAACCAGAGCGTGCCAGGACTGCCAGCACCCCGAAGTACGGGAGTAACCGGTGCTCATGGGGGATTCATGTCCCATCCCGGGGCTTTTAGTTCAGCTTTTAATTTTTTTTTTTGTTTGGCTTTTTTCTTTTTCTTTCTCATTCCCCCCCTCCTTTTTTTTTTTCTGTTTCTTTTTCCTCTTTTTTTCCTCACTTTTCTTTCTTTTTTTTTTTTTCATTTTTTCTTCCCTTTTCCCCCCATTTTTTTCCTTTTTCTTCATGTTTTGGTTTTTTTTTTGAGGGGTAGGGGCTTTATTGTTTTTTTTTTTCTTTTCTTTTCTTAACGAAGGGCAACTCCAGCCCAGAGCCGGCTGGCGGGGGGCGGCAGCGGCGCGGGCGGGGCCGCCGGACCCCGCAGGAGGTGCCCCCCCGGACACAGCCGCTATTCATCCCCGGACAATGCCGGCATCGCGGCCGGGCCGCGCCGAACAACGGCTCTTCTCTTGCGGGGCGGCAGGGGCGACAGGG